>QVRM01001444.1:217500-301587 GCA_003439945.1 Dermanyssus gallinae
GTCGGTGTGCTTACTGACAATAATCAAAGTATAGCGGCGGCATTCTGCAAATTGTTCTTCTCTGTTTATATACCTCTAAATCGCTTACGTAGAGAAAGACGTCATCGCCACGACCAAACGATCTATAAGCAGCTTCTAATTTCAATTAAGAACATCAGTAAAAAGATCTAAATACTCAAGAACAAGGGCAGTTTCAAACCAGATAGTATACAACATTTTTTAATAGAAACATTTCTAATTTTATCGCTGAGCAATAATTGTACATTTTCCAGAGATCGTTTTGGGATGGGCAAGCTCCTTCGTTACTTCGGAGGTCAATTGTATTTCTTAGGGTCCCATGGATAAGAACTATAATTAAACACTTTTTGGTGTGTAACGAATTGAATTGACAAAAATGTGCATGGCCATAGTGATAGTGATCATGAGGGTTGAATCGTAATGCACTAACTCATTTTATTGAGACATCTGTGCTTTCCGTTTTTTTTCTGATCATGATCGACTATAATCCTATCCGACATTCACCTTCTAAATTAGAAACTATGAAAACCAATGTAAAAGTCGGGCCGGTCCAGGTCTTGAACCCGCGACCTCCCAATTGCAAGGCGATGGCTTTGCCACTAAGCCCCATGGCTCGGTATATTTCAAGACCTGCAGCAAAATTTCTGCAGACGCTACAAAATGTGTCTACTGGTTAGCGGAGGCGCCTTCTAATAGTTACTGTAAGATCATAAATAGTTCTGCTTCTAGTAGTAGTGCTTCTAGAACTACGACTTGTCGACGACCACGTCGCATCTTCTAGCCAGCGTTGTATGTCCTTCAGAGGAGGCAGAAATTTCTCACGAACAAGATGTGCTTAGTTTTTGTATAGAAAGACGGCTTGTTTTGCAATGGCACATATTATGCTTTCGATGACTAAACGCCAATACTGGCAAATTTGAGCTCGTTCAGATTAACAAGACCGTATCGTCATTATCCCTTTGAACTACTAGTGAAACCCAAAGGCAATTTATGCGATGCACCGGTTCAAGCATGCCTACCATGCAAGCAGAACAGAGCTAACTTTATAGTAACTCATAGGGAGATCTTCCATGGTCCTGATAGAAGAGAGTCTGGAAGTTTTGGGGGATTCATAACGCAGGTGCATTACTAGCAGTTAGCAGTGGCTTATGAACTCACTATGCCCCAGATTCCTTCCCATATCCAACCTCAAACGTACTAGGTATTTCCATCGAAACCCAAAAGGGAGTCTCATTTTTCTGCCGTTCCGTACGCCTAGCCCCGAGCAGCTTCGCCCCAGGGGGGTACGTCAAGATTATCATGAAGATCCAGCTGCACCCTCTCTTCTTCCGCCCATGGATTCCTATCTGGACTTGAAACTTATCCTGTTCCATATCCTCTGGAGTCGCCTGTCGCGTGGGACGCCTTTCTCTTCCGGGTAGTGAGCAGCGCCAGGTCCGCCCAACACGGAACAGCACTTTCAATTTTACAATTTCCAATTTGAGGCTTAGTCACGGAACCGCAATTCCACAATGCTTCAGTTCCTGTGAACAAAGATATTTAAAATGTGCATTTGCACCAACATTGACTATTTCATACTTCAACATGTCTTAATCTATGCGAAAATAATAATTAAAATCGCAAAAAACTTCTTCCGTTCACACAACATGACACGTTTTCGTTAACCTATTGACGTATAACTAGTTTTGACTAGAGTTTTTACTCGTCACCCATTATTTCACGTCACGTTTAAATAATCTGACTGAGGTGAGTACACGAATTTCTTTGAGAAGTTCGGTCCAGATAGTCGGCGGCGTGTACGCGAGAGCATGACGGGTGGACTGCTTTAGAGCTACTGGCTATGCATCTTAAATGCAAGCAAGGCAATTTTTACCCTGTAAATATGCCTAAGTGGTAAAAGCTTAAAATCTTGAAAACATTTACAAACCGAATCGCTACGGCGCAAGTTAAAAAGTGCCCTGAGGGCATCATTCTAAATGGCTTTCGCCCTATGAGTTATACCACTATTATGAATTTCCCAAATAAAGATACTATAACAAATAATTGGCACTAGTACCATTTTTTACACCATAAGAAGACCTTCGAAAGGCACTCCTAAATCTCGTAGAAGCGTCTCATGTAAAGTTAAGCCCAGATATTTGACAGCAGACGGTTGAACACGAAAAAGTAAGGTCGTACCATCAGCATAGACGATGGGCTTACAGGACCCTCCTAATGCGATCTCTACAATAATGAAGTTGATCAAAAATGATAAACATAAACGGTCCTAAGATCGACCCCTGCGGCGTCCCGATGTTTACACTTATTAATTTATTTCGATTCAAAACAACTTACCTTTACTGTCTGCTGCCTCTCCGCTAGGTATGGTTGACGACCTCCTGATAGAGATGAGCGAGGGCAAGCTCTGTTGAGCGTGCCTTACGAAATCCAAACGGATTCCTCGAAAAGAAACCAATCGAACTAAGATGTTTCTCGCATCTGGACTTAACCACCTTTTCGAATATTTTGAAGAGGTAATCCACTTAAGAAATTGGACGGTAATTATTCGGATTTTAACAATATCCCTTATCTTTAAATAAGGGAATATTTGTGAACACCTTTAGTCTAGCGAGAAAAACACCAGTCGTCAGGGAACGGTTAATAATATGCTTGGTCAAGTCAACTACGGCTGCAAGGCTTCCCCTTCTCGCCGAGGATGGCACCCACGTGCCCTCCCTCCTGATCGATAGCTAGTGTCCCGGCCTATAAAAAGATAACAATCGCCTTCTACGCGGCAAGCACGAGCTGGTTTCAGTCATCCAGGGTGCCACTTGTTCGAGGGCGTCTTTGGGCGGTGATGAGTAGTGCAAGGTCGTCGGCATAGATCAGCGGCACTACGTCGCCGGTAAGTTGGGAAAGCGGAGTACGTCGTCATATGCCAGGTTCCACAGAATCGGTTCTAGCACCGAACTCTGCGAGATATCGGCTTGGACCTTGAAGATTCTCTCCCCCGTTCGGAGGTGTCGTTCTTTAAGATACGAGGATAATCGGCTGGAGGTGGGAGGAGGGTGAACAGTGCATTTATAGAGGATGTGATGCGAGGAAAAGCACTTAACGCATAGTAAACAATGTCCAAGAAGTGATGACTCTATACACTAGATTTGGCTCCCCAGGACACTGAAGTATTTCCGATACGGTCCTGGCGCTGTTCGGCTAGAAAAGCCATTAGCCACTTTAGGTCAGGATTGTCTAGTTTAGACTCCGGGTCACTCTCCACAACTGGCGGCATATGGTACCTCTTGAACAAAGAGTGCGGCCTCTTTTGTGAAACCTAAAGTGTTTTATTGAGTATTCTGCGGGCTAACGCTGTTGGGTGCGTGAATGTTGCGTATGATGGTATTTTCCGCATCAAGACTTATCAGAGAGGGTCGCTTATGCGGGCTACTTAATGGTGACCATTCCAATGGCGTATTATCTCAAATAGCTATTTAAATTATTCAAACTGCTTCAACTGCTGGCTCCTACAAGAGGTGAGAAACGTTTCTACATATTTACGCGACACTCTAGGGGTCAAAGATAAGCGACACCAAAATACGTCAAGGCAATACTTGGCCGTGGAAACACCTCCTAGTTTACCCAACTTACGGGCAAAATCTTGAACGCTGCAAATATACTTGTAAATCTTATGGTGAATATTAGCGGCTGACGAGGAAGTAGGGGCACCTTTTGAGCTTGATAATATGCTTCAGAACTCCACAATGTGTGCCAACAGGACTATGAACATCCTTCAATAAAGCTCTCTACGAAAGAGACGAAGGGTCTAAGTCGTCTTAGACCCTTCATCTCTTTCGTTTTTTCAACCAAAGCTCTTTTCCAACCAAGACAGCTGGCAAAGTTCTTAAGATACAAATAAAAGTGACAAATTTATGAACCGGAGTACGAAATCAAAGAGCCCTGGTTCTAATTGTGCAAGAATTATAATTTGAGAACTTAACGAGACTAAATGCATAGAAGACAGGGAAATGTCATTGGAGGGAATGCCGAATCAAATTAGAAAAATAATAAATGGTGGCCAACCACACCCTTTGTCTCAAAGAAGGGGATGGAAACACTTCTAACAAACCCGAATAGAACATATAATAATCCGAATATAACAATTACTGTTATATGGTACACAGGAAATAGAGTAGAAATCTACGTTTTTGCATTGACACCACACCACCTTCACAGCGTACACGGTAGCTACCCCGACTACGCGTATAGACTGGAAGTATGGTATAACCCTAGGAAGTACCACAGCAATTACTCGAATGTGATTTACAGAGTAGAAATTAATTTGAATGACAGGCCAGTCGGCAAACTGGATAATAATAATAAGATAGAAAATATATAAAAAAAAAATAATATTAATAATAATAATAATAATAATAATAATAATAATAATAATAATAATAATAATAATAATAACGCAAATACTCTGATTTGGGGAGGAGATATCACTTCGTACCCGTCGCCATGGAAACGATGGGCCCGATCAGCAAGAGAACAAGTATCCTCCTCAAAGACCTAGGTGTCAAAATTAGTGCTAACACGGGTGACCAGCGCGAGGGCGAGTTTCTGCGTCAGCAACTCTCGCTCGCAGTGTGTAGGGGAAACGCCGCCGCTATCATCGGCTCTATGGATTGAGGAGGGGGGGGGTGAGCCTACGCGGGTACACGTTTGGGTCCCACAATTGTAGTGAAATACTGAAAAATTGAATAAATAATAATAATAATAATAATAATAATAATAATAATAATAATAATAATAATAATAATAATAATAATAATAATACTCGTGGCATAGCGTATGCAACTAAATGGGCATTATCAATGTCACTCGAAATATGCAACAGGTGATATCACCGTTTCGTGAACCGTTCGATAGAACCGTTTCGTGGACTCTCAATTCTTAAAGAAAGTGACGCAAAGAACACTAATGACAAGTGTCGCCGCAATGGCTTCTAAGTTTTCCTGAAAAAATATAGAGACACAAGGAACTACGGCCTGAATTGCATTTCCGACAGGGCAGAAGACGTGGAACAGATACTACATGGTTTAGAAGATAGAAGTGTAACAGAGTTTCGAGATTTCCAGGTAGAGAAAAATGGCAAGTTTTGTTTAGACAGTCAAATAGTGGAAGATGAACTGAGACAGAGAGAAGCCGGGACGGCTCTCGAAAAAGTGGTGCTATTACGCATAAAAATGTGTGCTGTGTTACAGCGAATAGCTATTAATATATAATAATAATAATAATAATAATAATAATAATACAGGTATATTATCCCGTGTCAGTTCTCGTGTTTCAGTCGGATTTTTAATGTCGGATTTCAGTCGGATGTATTGCAATTTGCGGCGCATCCTAAAATCAGAAAACTTTGTGCACAGGTGTAAACCTGGTAACAGCAGCATTCCTGACGTAAATGTATATTCAGAAGTTGTTAATATATTCAAGAGATATTAGTTTGAGAAATATGCAAGGCATTTTTGTTACAACAGTCAGAAAATGGTTGTTGTTTGCTTCAAAAACACTTTGCTCTACTAAAAAAATACGTATTTGAAATAAGCAGAAGTGGTTTCTAAATTCTTGGTGGGACTCCCGCAACCCTTACAAACTATTTATATATGCGAAACAATGACATAGAACCGGATAGAACTAGGTTTTTTTTATTCGCTCAAACATTGCATAACGTAGTTGTTCTTATTCTTTAAGCCAACACTTCCATACAACATCAAGAAGCATGATAATTAGGTTAGAATTATAGCAACAATGACGCTAATGTGTTTCAAAGTATCATTTATATTAATCACATAACTTCATTTGTCTTTCAGGAAGGCAATATGCTATATAGGTAGCACTACTACATGCGTAATGCCGAACACTGCATAATGTAGCATTTGTTGCTGCTTGTTGCTTCTTCGTGGAGTACGGGTACAATGTCCTACTAATTGGCCCTCCAGGACTCACATCACGGGGGAGCCCTGCACGGGTTACCCCCCCCCCCCAATTGATGGTAAAGGTATGTCCCTACGCCCTTCCTCTCAAACCTACTACTTATAGGGTGTCGACTTCGATACTGTGTAGTCGCCGCGTCTGATTGAAACCGAAGAATACAGAGAGGCAACGATGAGTCCCTGCGGTTTGTGCTGGCTGCACAGGTTTCTAAACTTACTGGCTAACTAAACAGAGCAGAGAAACAAAGCGAGATAATGCATTCACTATGACACGATTATTTGTTTGATGTTTGTTTTGTTTATTGTTTGTTTATTGCTTTAAACTCTCAAACCTGCAAACCGCGCAGTGCCGCATTTGAACCCACCCAATTTGGCCATTTAATGCATAGTCGAAGCCTATGACTTTGTAGCGGCATCTTTCATGCCCCTCCACCACGTAGACTCCTCCCCTGCGCACCAGCGCATGCGCGGGCCGAGTGGTCCCGGTGGTAGCGACGACGTTACGACGCCACACATCAGAAATCATCGTCATCATTTGCTTTAGAACATCACACCGGGAAAGGAGATCGAGCCGCAAATACCGAAAGCGCCCGATATTGCGCAACTGTCACCCTATCTGTCTGTCTATTCGCACCGAAACGTACAGAGGCGAAGAAGTGGTTCGTCATCATATCGGTAAGAATCAATGCAGGAACTCGTCGTGCGTGTGTAACATTCTCACTTCCCCCATGCTTTCATTATATCTGTATCTAACGCATATTGCATTGCGTTCCTAGCGCATCAAGGAGTGGCGCTTGAGACAGGTACGTCTAATATGAATGTGTGTATGTTTATATATATGTTTATATATATATATATATATATATATATATATATATATATATATATATTGGATTTGGTTTAGGTGATTAAATGATGTTTGTAATTTGCCTAGACGGAGATTTTCAGCGACAAGCAAAGTCATGTTGCGGGCGTCACAGAAACATGTGTGGTTTGCCGTAATGGCATTAACAACCACAGTTACAACTGCGGTTCCACTCACAGCGGAGGAGGCAGCGGCAACACCAGTGCCAGCCGGAGCATCGGCATTGAATGTTCAATATAAAGGGCCTTTACCTCCAAAAACTTGTCAAGGTAAAGTTGGTTAGTTGCTGTCTTTGATATTGATAGCACTGCAATTGATTACTTTAGAGCATATATATATATATATATATATATATATATATATATATATATATATATATATATATATATATATATATATATATATATATATATATATGTATATATATATATATATATATATATATATATGTATATATATATATATATATATATATACATAAAACATTGAAAAATAATCGAATAACTATGTCTTAATAAGTCGCGTGTCGTTTTAGCAAAGCTGTTGGAATCACTAGTTGATGAACAATTAAAAAAGTATTGAATACAACTAGGATTTGCACGTACCAAACAATTTGTATTTCGCAGCGCTTGTAATATAAACTCAACTCTTGTGTACACAGATTGGTAGGAGGAAAAGAAAATTATCGCCGCTATTTGTATCGATACTAAAAAGGCATTCGACGCGGTGAACAGATTCATGTAACTAAACATGTTGGGTCAACTACACAACACCGAACAAGCTTTACGCTTCGTTAGACAGTATTTCACAAACAAGGTACATGTAACTTATTTCGGCAATCATACTACACATGATGAAACACCAACAGTCGGTAAACCCCAGGATATAAGCTTATTACCAAGCCTACTCTTCATTTTTAATAACTCACTTATGAAGGCAAATTCTGTAATGCATATTTGTGTTGCGAATTATATACCCTTTCTAGAGCCGATAAATCCGAATATTATATAAAATGATATCAAGGCAATCCAAAATGTGCTAATCCATGTTAATCCATCTTGGTACAAAACACAGATTAAGCATACTTTTGGCTATAACTACATTATGTTATAGCCATTCGAATTTTCGACATTGCAAAGAACAAGTGTTTCAATAAAGGACACACCTGTCGAGCTTTTTTAATGTAATTTACTAGGAATTACACTTGACTGATATGACGATCGCTATCCTACCGCAACTACGCGTGGTCACCGGAGGGAACCGCTTAACCGGTCATTTGCAAAATGTGACCTTTAAATAAAATCGCCAGACTTAGCCATTGGATGCCTATGGAATAAGCTTATTAATTAAAGCACTGTATATATTCGAAAAGCACTAGTATTAAAACAAACTTTAAATGACCTCTTCAGTTCAAATACATATATATATATATATATATATATATATATATAAGCCAGATAAAAGAAAGTGACAACCTGAAACTCTCCAAATATACTTTTAAATAATAATAAATATTTATTTTGGTAGCAGCAGTGCGTAAGATATACAAGTTAAGTGAAGTTATATATATATATATATATATATATATATATATATATATATTATATATTTACATATATAATTACATTGCATGATTACATTGATTATGCCAGTTGAAAGCTGGCTCCCGCAGGTGAGGTCCGAATGCATAAACTGCAACCAATCAGTGACTCTCAGCCATTGCCTCTTTCCTAAGGGTAAGTCCAACGAATTTGATAACTTCTTGACAACCGTATGTGGACATCGAACTTGCACGCTTCTCAAAATTGATTCGGCACAAGTTGGTTTTATTACACTTTCCGGTAAAAAAAGCGCCGAAGCGTAGCCTGATCGAAGTATAGCTTATATCTATAAATTTGTTTTTGTATAATTCTGTAAAACGGACGGTGGGGGTATGCGTTAAACAGCCGATTTATTTTATCTTCCACATACTTTGCCAAAGACATCTTTAGTGCCAGATATTCTATTAGAAGGTAGATTTTATTGATGTGGTATTGGTGTTCCAGTCAATCAACTGAATCCCACCATCAAGGTTACGCATTGATTAGAGTGTCACTTTGGCAGGCACTGCAAGCTTGAAATAAAACGTACTTTAAAGAAAAAAATATATATATTCATTTAAAGGTTGGTTAGTCATGGTAGTCGCATCGTTTACATATATATATATATATATATATATATATAT
The DNA here is from genome assembly GCA_003439945.1 of Dermanyssus gallinae. Taxonomy (NCBI): domain Eukaryota; kingdom Metazoa; phylum Arthropoda; class Arachnida; order Mesostigmata; family Dermanyssidae; genus Dermanyssus; species Dermanyssus gallinae. The sequence continues at coordinate 226,580 of QVRM01001444.1, forward strand.
ATATATATATATATATGTACTCTACACTGTGCACATGTGTAAAACTACACAATCCGATATTACGAACTATCCATAATCAACGGTATTCATACGTAACTAATAATCTAAAAAAATTGTTTTTCATGTTCTTGTTAGAAGATGCACCGCGTGAGGCGGAACGCACCATATCGTGCACTCTTAGCCCAAGTTCCGTGCATGTCTACGACCTCACTCTCAACTGCTCAAGCTTCCATGACGATTGCAAAGGTATAATTTCGCGTTTGCGCGCACGTCGTGATTGAAAATGTATGTTCCACGTATACATTTAAATTATTTAGTTCTCAAATGCACCCATAATATTAAGCTCACACGGTGTTACGTTGCCTCAATCTCATAAGGAATGCATATATATATATATATATATATATATATATATATATATATATATATATATATATATTGCTAGGATTTATTCTGTGTACACTCTACATATATTATTATGCACGCTCTAATAACCCAAGGGGTCAGCGATCAATCATCCCAAAAACCGTAGCCCGCGGTGAGTTCGTAAATTGATTGTTAACTTAGCGAATGGCTAAATGAGCGCAAGCAAATTCAAATAACACTCGCCTGTTTCGCGAATCGTAACGTTTTTCTTTCTAAAGTACGTATATTGAAAACAATACATAAATGTTCATTATAATTGTACTATACAATATCTTACATGATAATATTGGAGATTTTGTGTTATATATATATATATATATATATATATATATATATATATATATATATATATATACATATATATATATCAAAAGTGCCAATCTAAAGGATTACCTTACTGGGCACCAGACGCCAAACCAATAGTTTCGTTTGAAATGATTTATTTATTATTCACTTGGCATGTATACCTACACATGTCACCCTTTTATATCAGGGGCGCTTAGAGCGGCAGCATAAAATACCATTTCAAAATACAGGTTGAGCGGTTTATTTTTTGTGGAGGAAAGTTAAGTGCTGTTGCGCATAACAGATGTGAGTAGGAATTGGTTGGGTATGGATGGTTTGGCTTATGTCTAGTATGAAACGTTGAATCAATTTTCAGGGGGCCGATTCCTTTACCGATTTCAACGTGTGATCTCCTCTATTAGAGTTAAGGCGTTCCGAAAATCGAAGTTCACATGACTACGTGTCGTGTGGCGCCTTCTAGAAACACCCTGATAGTTTGTATAGCTGCTTCCCAATTGCGCACACCCAAATGGGGTTACATACCAACCGATTTTATTGGTGGGTAGTGTAAGGTTCGAACTGGCCGCTAGGCCTATGTTCAATGCCCACTGAATACTCCGCTTTATAGCCGAGACATACCTGGAATACTTCTGAACACATTTCGTATACACTAGTTAGATTTGTCTTGCCGTGTATCGATACGCCGTCGCATTCCGCGGCGCTGAGGCTTATGCTGGAAATGGGGGCACTTATGGAACCGCCCTTAAAAATAAAAGAGTTAACCGTTTTGTTCATTCAAAGGAGACTCTCCATTGTTAGCCGCAATTCTTCACAAATTCTGGAACAGACTATTATTGCTTTCCATAGCATAATTCAGTGGATGTGGCAAAATGTCCCAATCGAAGCCTGCCATTGTCTTGGTGGAAGATAACGCCCTTTCTAGGGGACTTGCTGTCACTACTAGACTGTGTCTTTTCCTTGGGAGGGCAGCAATGAATCAGTCGAGCTGATTGCAGTAGACACCCGTGTCTGTCGTTTGGCCACTAGAAAGAAACTCGTGGTGGACTATACCACTCACTAAACACGAAGCAAAGCCTTGCGCGAGTGGGTTAGACTCCTTGGCGGGTTTTCCAGAGAGGTTGGGCCGGGGCGCCAGAATCTCTCACTCTTCACATTATCGTAAAAGACCCCTTTTTTGGTCACAGGTAAGAATTCGGTCCAAGAGAGGTCGATCGCTGTGTCTGGCAAGGCAATAAAAGCATTTTGCTAGACTCTCAACTTTGATGCGCTAGCTCAAATCATGAGATACCCAATGGTTCAACTTTGACTCCAGAAGTTGATCCAGAAGGCTTAAGTTGCCGAACCGAAGCTTAGCGAACCAACTGTAGCACGAACTTTTTTAAATACTGTTCCTGCCAAACACGCTCCAACTGTTTTAGGTTGTTTACGCAGAAGTTAGGCCTTTTTCAACTCATACATAATCACATCCCGTAGCTAGGAGATTCTACCGTTTTTGCGCTCACATAGATATATGTTTTGTACACGTAGCAGACCTTTCAGAGGCAAAAAAAACACTTTTGAAAATTATTTACCTCGGAAGGTTGGTCGAAAGGCATATATATATATATATATATATATATACGTAGACATATGCGCATGTACACAATCACTAAGAACTGTTTTACATAACGAAAACCTGCCGATTGTCGATCGTCGCTCACTAACTTATTGTACCATATGTATCATGTACGTGCCACGATTGCAGCACCACAGTGCATGGTGAGCTTCCGAAGCGGCACCGGCGATCGGCCGTTGGGATCAGTGAGAGATTCAGTTCCGGGCATAATCGGTGGGATCATGGCCGTCATCGTGCTGATCTTCCTTATCTTCATTTTCTGGCGTTTACGCAAACTCCACCGACATCGAGCTGCTGCTGAAGCCGCGGCGACTGGAGCCCAGCCTGTCCTCTCCAGCGACGATATCTAACGCGCTCGAATTAGGCAATTCGAGGAACACGTTCTCTCCCACTGCTAGCTCCACATAGGGCGTCCAACTTACACATTTATATATATATATATATATATATATATATATATATATTTAAGCGCAAAAATGGGACCGCGACGGTCATGCACCTCTCCCTGATTGCGACATTATGATTGTATATGCTACTCATATCATATGGTGGCTATGCAGGTGCAACAATATGCCTGTGCAGGTGAATGTACATACGGCGACACGATGGTAGGCCACTCGTCATGAGTTGCTCTGTTTCAGACCGGAGTACACAGATCTGTTTGCTCAAAGATTGTCGGTAATGTGGTACATTGAATGCTGGAGGTATATAGGCCACGTCCGAGTGGAAAGGTCGAAGACCTGCGACCAACCGCTAGGGTTGCGTTAAGACGGTAATCACCACGGTTAGGTAGATGAGAGGTAGTTGAGAGAGGCTAAGCCTGGCCACAACTTGCCCCGTAATTTTCCTACTACAACAACTACTAGTCATAATTAACTACCGCGTAAGATTCAATGTAACCTGACTGCGCCAAAGCCGAGTGCCAGCACTCGTAAGCCATCTTAAACTATGGAAGATGCCACCGATATATATATATCATAACGTATTTGATCAAACTTGGCAACTGTAACCAGCAGCTGTATTGGCAACTGTAGTTAGCCTCTTACTAGCTGGAAAGGGTCCAGCATAAGCGCATACGCATGAGTGTCGTCTTCTTCTTCTTGCTATTTATTTGCAACTGAACTTTAGCGCTAGTGCGCATATTTAATTCCATGACAGCCTTAGTAGTCTCGGTCTACATCTTTCGTTCAATACAAATTACATCTGGTTCCAGTACAGTGATTACAGAGCTTGTCATTTGTGATCTAGCTTGAAACGGAAAATTGCGCCTGTTTTTCATAGCGTATACACGTGGATACGTATACTCCTATACACTGAAGATTGACGTTTACACAACATTTAACAAACCGACATATATTAATACTCAATTCGATACCAAGTCTCATATGGTAAAAGGGTTCATTGCTTCTCTAAATGAATACTACACTGCCTTACTCTACCAGCATTATTTAATAAAGTCTGTTTGGTAGAAGAAGAAATTCTCATTTGTGTTTCTTTGTATATAAGTTTACAGCGTACGAAAGACTTAGTCGCTAGAAATTGGTGAACAATTGCCTCTTACGAAAATGTAGACTTGTTAGACATCAGCCCTTCAACCCAGACCCAGCCCAGCTCAGCAATGAGGCAACTGCCATAGCCTGTCGTATATTCACCTCAGATATTTTCTCCCATTTGGCAAGAGTAAGTGCCTTTTCAAGCTTCTTAATCCGCTTTCGTCCGATACCTCGCGGAGAGAAACGGCCTGCTGTCAGACGCCAAGCACGAGTTTCGTAAGAGACACTCATATATCGCGCTATAATTTTAATATCACTTTTAACCAGATACCAAAGTTTCAAGATAATGCTCTTTGAGATCGCATTTGAATTTGAGCAGGGACTTTGTCTGCCTAATGGAGGCCGGTACTTTATTCCAGTAGGAGGCCCCAATGTTTCTGATTGATAGCTTTGCCTGGTTGGAGTTGGCGTGTGACAGAGTAAGCAGGTTTGATGCGTTACCCCTTGTAGATATGGGTGTGGCCGGGATGTTGCCAGACCATATAAGTTTGGATGCACTCCAAGGAGTATACGCTTAATTTCAACTACGAGACAGTATTCTATAGGTTTTGGGAACGGCAACATGCTAATATTTTTGTAGTGCGGTTGCACTGAATCTCGCATCCAGAGGTCCAGAGTTGTTTTCAGTGCTCGTTTTTGAAGTCAAGCGACCTGATGAGACGCATCTGTGTTAAGCCATAAACTTCTACAGCGTAAGTCAGGTGGCTATAGACGTAGGCAAAATACATCGCCATCAGACAGTTTTGGGGAAGAATTCGTCGAGCTGTATATACGGCTGCATTGCTGCCAGATATTTTCTTACGTATATGTGTGACATGCGCTTCAAAAGTCAGCTTCTCGTCCAACGTAACGCCTAGAAACTTCGTTTCCTTTAGAAGCGAAAGGGCTATGCCGTGCACTGGAATCGGATGGGCTTGACCGTAACGGAACCCTGCGGGGAAAGGAATTGCATAACACCTGTTTCCCTCCAATTCATATAGAGAATGTTACTCCTGAACCATGATGATAACCTCCGAAGGCCCTCGCGGACCATAGCCTCTACCTCAGTTGGGGAATTCCCGACGAATAGGGCGGTGGTATCGTCCGCAAACAAGGTCAACTTTGCATGTTTTGTTACGCTAATTATGTCCTTAATAGAGATGTTAAAGAGAAGTGGACCACCTATACTGCCCTGCGCCACTCCAACAGGTATATTCCTTACACCCGAGAGTGCATTGCCCACCTGAACAACTTGCCTCCTATTCGACATAAACGACCGCAGCCAAGACAAAAAAATCCGCTCCATATCGAGTTAACTTCCTAATCAGAATATTTACATCAACTGTATCAAATGCTTCTCTAAGATCTATAAATAAGCCGGCGACTGTCTTTTTTAACATTAGGTTTTTGCGAACCTCTTCAACAAAATCCATGATGGGTACAGTCGTCGATTAATGAAATGGACGAAAATTGTGCAAGTAGCCGAAAAATGCGTTTATCCAACGTTTACTTGTCTAAGCCATTCCGACTGGATAATCTGCTTGGGTAACATCGCAACCGGCCACAGAGGGGGACAGGGAGTCGATTACGGTCGCACCTCAATCAAGCGTGCTACCTCTATCGAACGGAAAGAAAAGGTCATACCTTATGTACGTTGTGCTGTACACTTAACCTGTGGAGAACCTTAATAATAGCGGTGGCCTCCACATAGACGTAATCATTTCTGTGCCCTAATCAGTAATTCCTCGAGCCTAAACGAATAATAAAATATATAACATGGATATGTATATATCGTTCCAATATACACGTAGCTGCGCCCCGCGTCTATCTGATTCATCGCCAGCAGAAGAGGATTCACAGCATGACGAGGCAGCCGGTTAATCAGCACCTGACTGCCTTGCTGTTGGATTAGCATAAACAATTCCTGATTCCTTTATTGAACTGGAAGGATATATATATAAATAAGCTTAATATAAATAAGCTTAAAATAATTAAATAAGCTCTAACCGATTACGTTAGAGCTGCACCTCGCGAAGTTGCCACACGGGAACGAGGAGGTCTCCGACGACGTATTACGAAGACTAATAGAAAGAGTAGTGGTCCAGATAGGATCTACTATGAGCGTTGGGAAGAGGAGTATTGGTTCAGGTCCAGAAAAAGCCAAGGTGCACAGGACGCGATCCATGTGCTCCAGTCCGAATTAAGCGGATTTTGTCGAACTCAAAAGTCACTTATATGCAGTCGTCGAATAGAAACTACTTTCTCAACTAAAAACCGTGTAAAAGGCATTTTATAAGGTTCCCGCCACCTACTGGTAGATACGTTTCCACAAGCTAAAGTGGGTGGTTCTATCCATAGAGTGATCTTCAGTTTCTTCGCTGAGAACTACCTTGAGATACATGTAGGGCTGCGAAAGTGTGCTGTTGAGGCAAACGTTAGAAGATTAGCAGTTGCCATAATGTATGCGGATGATGTCGTGGTTGCACACCGCGACTTTGGTGTACACCCCCCCCCCCCCCCCCCCGACGTCCTATCGGCAACTGTGAGCCTACATAAATGAAAAGAAAGTTCAAGTAAATTCGCGGACGACGAAAGCGATTCCGTTTTACCGAGGTGGTCTGCAGTGGCCAACCGCTGGACTTTGCAAACTTCTTTTAATATTGGGCCTCTGTATCCACTATATGCATCCGTATACACGGAGGTGAGAAATGTTCGAGGACTGTCCCTGCGAGCTGCAATGCGACTCGCAGTTGAGCTTAGAATTGTACTCATGTTGCCTTTTTAGCCTTCACAGGGTTTAGGTTGGTCACAATCTCTCATTGGCAAAATTTGCGCAACTCGCGAGATTCAGTTCAAAATATATATAAAACGGGTTACCTGCCAGCCGCGATCGACACGGAGCCACTTCGTGTACCTGCTAGTACTGCCTTAAAATGCTAATACTGACAGATACAGTTAATGCTAAGCGATATTCACAGCCTACGTTTCCATTAGGCTAACTGAGTATTGAATGTCGCGTCATCCACTGTCTGCAAGTTTGAAGTACTACGTCAATACACTCGTTGTTTGGAGACGACTATTTTCCTCGATGGGCAAAAGCGCAAAATTGAAACGCAGCTTAAAGAGCAACGCTCTTCGATATTGGAAAGCAAAGGGGTAATCACCACTCCTGTGGGTAATACAAGCGATAGGACAATACAAACAAAACAGACAGCAAAACAAGAATGACAACAACAATGACAACAACCAGGACAGCAACAACAATGACAACAACCAGGACAGCAACAACAATGACAACAACCAGGACAACAACAACAATGACAACAACCAGGACAACAACAACAACAACAACAACAACAACGACAACGACGACGACAACAGCAGCAATAACCACCAAACATAACAATCACGAATCATCGCAATTCTGTAAGCGCGACGGACGTCAAGAACGCGCGACACCAAATGTAAACGGAAAAACGGAGAGGGCAGGAACAAGCGAGGGAGAAAGGCAGACTGCTTGTTGGAGTATATTTGTAGTTACTGCGTGCGAGGCGAGCAGTTCTGAAGTGTTGGTTGAATTTTCGCGCCTTCTCCAGCCGTTCAGCAGTACTAGTCAGCTGTTCGAAGGAGGCTCTTGCCAAAGACGTCCCCCGCCCCTCCTTGCGGCTAGAGTACGCATGAGCGCGAGATGCTGTAGTAATTAGTATAGTCGTATTCGTAATAGTGTACACGATCGGTGTTCGATATCCTCCAGTGTGTCCGGAGTAGTTTGAGCCACTTTTTTACGTCCGTTTTGCGAGTTTGTGCTAATTTGCGGTTGTGCGCATTGTTGCCGGTGCCGAGTGCCGATACCTCATCTTGAAGTTCACCGTTAGTTTTGTTGGTGGTGGTGGTGTTATTGTTGTTGTTGTTGTTGCTGCTGTTTCGTCGTTGTCGTCGTCGTCGTCGTCGAATTGATCGAATTGTCAATCATGAATTGTCGATCATAAAGTGTCGTTAATTGCCAATCAAAGCCCCATTTGTTCGACCAGTATACGGTTATGGAGCGTAGCCGGTGAATGGATAATTGTCGACCACAAATTGTTCCGTTAGTTGCTGCCAGTCAAGCGATTCGCTTGCTTGTTGTTGTTCGGTCGGCCGGTATATGTTTATGGCGCACAGTTGGTGGCAGTGGCTGGTGGATGTGTTGCTTCGGCTAATCGACATTCTGACATTTGGCAAAATGCTTGCCGCCGGCCCGGTTGAGCAGGAGCTGACGATCAACATCAAGTTCAGCAAAGATCTCACGATACCCGTGAAGATCACGCCCGACATGACAGTGCGCGAGATCAAGCAGCGACTCGGCAAAGAGCTGAACATTCCGCTCGAAGAACTTCGAATCATCTTCGCCGGCAAAGAGCTTCAGGACCAGACTGTTCTACAGGTCAGTGGGAATAGCAGCAGTAGTAGTACAAATTGTACGAATGACAATAGTCATAATAATAATAATAATAATAGTAATACGAATGGTTACAAAACAAGAATTGTCGATTATAGCCAGTGTTCGAAAACACGAACGCTTGCCTACGTACTATATGAAATACTAAATACCCGTAGGAAATATTTCATACATTGATTTGAGTTGAGGTTGGTTTCATACATTGAGTTGAGGTCTGCGGTCAATGTTTGTGCTCACATGTGTGCGACATTCGACATTCGAATTCGATTACGTGCGAACAAACGAAGTGCTAAAGCCTATTTTAAATGTACGAATACATCTCAGACGCGACACTTTCGGCTCTGCAATAAAAAAAACGACGACTGTTTTTGAACACAAAATGCGCTGTTATCATTGTGTGTGAGCGCGTTTACCGGCGGGTCACGACCATCATAATCACAATGTTAATCAGCATAATTGTTACACTCGAATGTATGGTCAACGTTTTTGTTGCTGTTGTTGTTGTCGTCGTCGTTGTTGCTAATGTCGAATGAATTGCTACAAATGAAGATGAATGAACGACTATTGCAAACGTGTGCTGCTCCTGCTGCTGCTGTTGTTGTGTCAGAGCACGTCGCAGCTCTAAGCAAATGTGACGACAGACTGCTTACATTTGCATTGTGCTATTCCATATCACTCCACTGTAGCGACTACCGCACTTCTTTTTCTGTTCAAATTTTGCGCGGGACACCGACAATAATCTCCGCGCGCGGAGTTTACGCGAGGGAGGGAAGGATGTCGCCGGTGCAGTTCTGTCTGCTACAGTTTGAATTTTCCCGCCACAACACTGTCGGGCGGATCTTTCTGCCGTCATTTAGTTGCTGCCGCCAAATGTGTTAGCCAAATATTGCACTACTCCGAGCCGCGCACCCGTTCATGGGCTCATGCGTAGCGAGAGAGAGAGAGAATAGAGCTTGTCGACTGACAGCATTGGAAACACGTTCGCCGGGGTCAATTGTATTCCCCACACAAGATGGCTAAATAAATGAGACGATTCCTACGTCGGGTACTGCCGCGAATCGTGGCCGTGCACGGTTTAGTCACATATATATATATGAGAGAGAGAGAGAGCGAGAGTGAGAAATATGAAAGGTAATAAATATATATATATAAATATATATAGATGTTGAACGTTTGTATGTCTTGGATGTTCGAAAATATTGTATTTCCACTATGTTCATATGTTACCGAAAACAAACAAAGCGCAATAGATGTTCATATAGCCTAAGAGGCGAGCTTGGCGACGTGAGAATGAATAAAGAGATTAAGATGTTTATCATGCTGATGGCGGTGTCAGTGCAGAGTGTCTGTCGGAAAAAAAAAGATCATCACCAGGTCGATTCAGGCAGAAGAAACAGAAAGCGAAAGAAAGTAAGAAAGAGAGGCTGGATTGGATGGAGGCTGTTGGTGTTTTTTTGTGGTTGCATCTATGTTGCTATGTTGTTTGCTCTGTTTACTGTGTTGTGTTCGACTGCTACGAAGCTTCTATGTTGGTTGATGGTGCTTTTTTTTTTATGGTACACTTTGTTTTTCGATGGAAGATGGCGCCGGGCGGCCGAACAGGCGTTCGTGGCTGGCTGGCTGGCGTTGTCGTCGGCTACAAGAAGCAGCATGCACCACATTGCTGTTTTGCGTTCTTGATGGAAGAAGAGAGACACATCTGTGTTGATGAAGAGGACGGAGGAGTTTGATGGTCGATGGTCGATGGCGGCACCAGCAATACCATCACCATCCATAAGCTTGTCGAAGTACCTTCGAGAGTAGCTGTGCGACGCCGCACGTAGCCTGCGGTTGTTGTTGTCATCATCATTATCGTCGTCGTTGCCGCCGCTAGCACCGCTGTACTGCGAGTTAGTAAATAGTGCCGCCGCGTCTGTTTGTTAGTATGCGCTCTGCAGCTAAGTAACATCAGTGGCCGCGTCGTAAGCCGTAAGCAGTAGCATCAGGAGCAGAAGAAGAAATAGAAACCACCAGCAACAACAACAACAACAACAACAACAGTTAATTTAGCCGTCCTCTAGTGCGTTGGTCGATCTGCTTACGGATCGGGCGGTCGATCGGTAGCCGTCTCTATCTTGCTCTTTCTGTGGCTCTGTGGCCGGCCGGTTGGATGGCTTATGAACTTGATTGCCGCTGCTGCTGCTGCTTTGCTTACTACTTGATTGTCCGACTTCCGAAAGAAGACCGGCGGACTCAAAGGCGAAGAGCAAGCGCTGGAGGAACAGAGGCCCTTCCTTCTGTCGGCCTCCAGGCTGACACTGACTGTTGGCCTGAGGCAGATTATCTCAATCAGTCGTCAGTTCGTCAGTGAGACGTCAATCCGAGATCAGAACATCGAGATCATAGAAGGGCATCGTCTCTCATCTCCTTGACGATCGATCTTGAGGCGACGAAGGCGGGCGCATCTGTCTGTGTTGCTTGATGGTTGCTTGCTCGGTCGGTCGGGCGTGAGTGAATGAATGGTGGTCGTGGTGATGGTGAGAGCGGCAACATCAGCATCAGCAACATCAGCAGAAGCTTCGGCCGCCCAGTTCATCGAACCGTGCTGGTCGCTGCCGGCAGCTCCAGGACAGCAGCCTAAGAACAGGACGGACAGGACTGTATCCTGTGGTGGTAGTGGTGGTGGTGGTGTATCGTGTTGTTGATGACGCTGTTGTTGTTGTGATAATCGTCGTCGGCGTCGCCGTTGTTGTTATGATGTCGCTGCCGTCATCGTGCGTGTAGATGTAGGTATCGGTGCGCTACTGCTCGTCACAACAATCGACGTTGTCCTTGTCGGCGTTATCACGTCACGCCAGCACGGTTATCGTCAGTCAGTCGTCCGTCATCATCGTCGTTGTTCTGGTAGTTGCTGTACCGGCGCCGTAAACACGGTCGTGACAAGGGTTGGCGACTCCCCCCCCCCCCGGCGTTGTCGTGCATGCGACGACCAGCGCGATTGGCGAGTGGGGCAACAACGCGACAATAGTTGTGCCAGAAGAGGGGTTTGTGGGCTGTTGTTGTTGTTGCTGTTGTTCTGCTGCTGCTGCTGCTGCTTGCGGCAGCCACCACTCTTCTGAGTAGCAGGATAGCTGAAAAACACCGCTCTGAGCTCTGAGCCGAACTCTCGGGGCGGCTGAGCAAAGCAGTGCGGCGCAAAGCAAAGGGCTCTACTAGGTGAATGCTGATATAAGATGGCGGACGCCGACATCGACCTGTATGCCGACGCCGACCTCGACAACGAGTTTGGCGGCGGTGGTGGATACGATGAAGGGCTGGACAATGTCGACCTATACGACGATGTCATCGCGCCTAGTGGCGGGGGGTGGGGGTGGTGGTGGCGGGGGCAACATGCTCTCGTCGTCGTCGTCGTCGGCAACCAAAATAGGCAGCGGTGGCGGCGGTGGCGGGGGTAGTGGGGCTAGCGGCGGGGCCGATAAGGATTCGCTGTCGGGGCCCGGCGTCGTCATTAAGGACAAGAAGAATGGCCTGCTTGACACCCCGCCTGGTGGGCCGCTCCTCGGCACCCCTGATGGCGGCGTCGGCGTTGGCGGCAGCGGCGGCAGCGGGAGCGGCGTCGCCGGGGGTCCCGGTATCGGCACCGGTGGGCCCGGCGGCGCGTCGGGCGTCCGGACCGGCAAAAGGGTCCCGATGTACATCGGTGAGTACTCAGCGTCGTTGTAGTCGCAGTAGTAATAGTAGCTAATGCTTGAAGTAATAGTAGTTAATGGTAGTAGTAGTAGTTAATAGTAAAAGTAATAGTAGTTAATGGTAGTAGTAGTAGTTAATAGTAAAAGTAATAGTAGTTAATGGTAGTAGTAGTAGTAGTAATAATAGTAATAGTAATTCGAGTCCGGTGGCGTGGTGAATTAAGTCAGCGCTTTGCAACCGGAGGAGACACATAGCAGGTGCGCGGGTTCGAGCCCCACCGTTGCACATTTGTATTTATGGGGGTAGTCCGTCTATGAAGCAATGTGAAAAACAGTTCAGTTGACGTTAAATCTTGACTGAGGGTCAGCCCGAAAACTTTACTTTTAGTAGTAATAGTAATCGTATTAGTAATAAATTGTCGAGCCCGGTGGCGTGGTGGGTGCATTCGCGTGCGCCTTGCGACCGTATGAAACACATGGTGGGTGCAGAGGTTCGACCCCCCCCCCCCTTTGCATTGGACACTTGTATCGACTGGGGTCCATCTTATGAAGGAATGCGAGAGCGGTTCCGTAGACGTTCACTGTTGGCGGAGAGTCAGCTCGAAAAAATTACCTTTTAGTAGTAATAGTAGTGGTAAGAGTCATCATGATCGAGCCAGGAAAACAGCCTGACAAGGTCCATGACCTACGAGACGGGCTACAGTAGATCTAGAGAGTTTAGTATCACAGTTGTGCCGGTGTTGTTTTCTAGTTTTGTTTCTCTCATTTTTTTAGACCTATGCTGCGTTGTAGTGGTTGAACGCTGCGTGCGTAGTTGTTGACATTCTGTCGTTATGCAGTGGTCAGGTGCGATAGAGCGTTCCGGATAACCTTTCGGGGGAAAGCTATTAAACGCTATTAACCTATTACACGCTATTAACTATGTCAAGGCAAACATGAGGTCCAAGACGAGGTTGTTGGCTGCGTGCAGTTACGAGTGCTTCCTATTCACTGAACATGAAACCTCATGTAACACCATTGAGGCGAGAAACCTCACGAGATTCGTGCTGTGCCGTGACAGGCATTTCATTCTCAAACATGTACAGACATTGAGGCGTTGTATTTTGGTTTTAACCTACCTGTTCAGTCTATTTCCATGTCTCTCCCCGAGCTTGTACGTGCATAGGGTTTCGCTAGCTTTTTTTGCCACGACTTGTGCAACTCTTTTGATACGAGATTTTAACGCTCCTGCGCGAACACCGTTCGATTTTAAAGCCCCCCCCCCCCGTGTTTGTGCGTCTCGGCATCGACACGAAGGCACTTCGTGGAGGCTCTTTTCAACCACTTTGTACGCGACGCCGTCAATAGGTAGATTTGGTAGTCCACCATTTTTATAGCTGTTGGTAGGTAGCCTGCCGTGTTTCCTTCTGGCGCCAATTCTCTCATCGAACCTGTTAAGGTTTCCCCAGAGATTCCCGTTGACGTTCGTAAGGAGCTCCCAAAGGCACCTGTGTTTATTTTTAGACTCTTATCTATATTGAGCAATGCTCTACTTCTGTCGTACTGCACCTGCAGGTCCAAACGAGGTAACAAGATCCTAAAAACAGTCCTTCCAACTATTTCAGAGACGGCTTAGCTTGTTTAGTTAGCCTTGTCACGTCCATCCAATTTTGTAAATAGCTATCCTGGGGATATCGCGCCATTACGTGATAGTGCTGACGTCTTAATCATCGATGCCCGGCATCATATTGCGTTCTTGTTTACATGGCCAGTAAATGTAGCGCATTCGCTTGGTACGCACACACCTGTGTCGCATGTTTCCATTCCATGATATGTAACAATAATAATAATACTTGCACATATAATTAAACAAACGTGTACTGTTTAATGTATGGTCGATGACATTTCTGTCAGGCTGCTTATATCTAAATGTTTAGTAATGTATATATATATATATATATATATATATATATAAATGAACAGTTAGATACACTAATAAACATTTGGATATAGATTGACACGTTGATTAGGGTTTATGTGATTGATTCCTTTGTCCATTGCGTCATATAGTACTCACTAAGATAGTATTCATGTATTTCCTAATCCTTTGTTAAAACTTGAAGTTATCTGTAATAGCCTGTCCACACTCATTGGAAACAATTGTACGTATTACGTTGTCTATGGCTAAGCCACTCGAAAAGTACGTGACATTCGAGGCGTTTCGCTGCCCGGGCTTATTTGTCTTCATAGTGAATTCGGCTTGATGATCTCAGGCGCTTTGCTGTATCTATTCAGGTTCTAGGATTGGCCTAGCAAAAGGAGATGGGTAGGATATGCAGGCGATTGGTTTTTGCTTGGTTGGTTTTCACATATAGATCAATTCCCACAGATTCTGGTTATAGTTACTACATACTTCTAACATTTGGCCTATTTTGGAATGCGTGTAGAAAAGCAATAGTAATAAATACTTCCACTGAAGGTGTCACGAGTATGAGTTACACTACAGCGACTATACCGGATCATGTTAAATGAATCATGTTCATCCGTTGATGATGATGATGACGACAATACCCGTGTTGGTGCGACGACATTCTAACGTAGCGTTTTTTGGCAGGTAATCTGACATGGTGGACCACGGATCAGGACATTACGGATGCCATCCAGAAGATTGGTGTTCAGGATATGCTCGATATCAAATTTTTTGAGAATCGCTCGAATGGCCAGAGTAAAGGATTTTGCGTCGTCACACTCGGCTCAGAGGCCTCGTTTAAGATTCTCATGGAGCAGCTTCCAAAGGAGGAGCTGCACGGTCATCATCCTATTGTCACACCTGGCACCAGGCAAAGTTTGATCCAGTTTGAGGTGCGTAATTGCTTGCTGTTGTTGCGGCTCGATTTCTTTCCACCTTTTTGTGCCTTCATGCCATTATCCGTGCATGTTCGAGAGAAGGCCAAGATTTCCCCTGTGGTCGGTGACGGCAACGATGACGACAGCAACAACTGGTTTGTTGGGCCTCTGTCGTCGCCGAATAGACAGTATGGTTAAGCTTTCTCATGGATGAACCACATGAAAACGATATAATAATAATAATAATAATAATAATAATAATAATTTTTCAATTTTTTTAATGATAATAATAATTGCCAACAGCTAGTGGCAGCGATACTAAAGGCGCGATGCACTTCTATGCAGGCGGCGAGCCGTAAGCCGGGCGATCCGCCGTCGCGGGACAGCTCGGCGGGCGGAATGGACCACGATGGGCCGCGAGGCGTCGGTGACCGAGCCGGCGAACGTCGGGGCAGCTTCCGCGAGGAGAGCGCCCGATTCAGTGACGCCGGCGGCGGGGGCGGTGGCGGAGGCGGCGACCGCTTCGCCAGTCGCGACAACGGTGGTGGATTTCGGGACGGCGGAGGCGGTGGCGGCTACCGAGATGGGGGCGGAGGTGGAGGCGGTAGTTTCCGGGACGGAGGGGGCGGCAGTAGTAGTTTCCGTGACGGGGGCGGCAGTAGTTTCCGTGACGGGGGTGGCGGCGGCGGCGGCTATCGGGACGGGGGCGACTTCCGCGGCGAGGGACGCGGCGGATTCCGAGGAGGTCGGGGCGGCTTCCGCGATGGCGGCCGCGGTGGAGGCGGCTTTCGCGATGGCGGCAGCTACAGGGGAGAGGCGGGCGGTGGAGGAGCCGGCGGCTATCGCGACGCGGGTGCTGACAGTGGGTTCCGAGACGAACGCCGCGGTGACGGTGGAGGCGGCAGTTTTCGGGACGGCGGCGGCGGCTTTCGGGATGGCGGTGGCTATCGCGATAGCGGCGGTGGCTTCCGTGACGGTTTCCGCGGTCGTGGCCGCGGTCGAGGTGACCGAGGCGGGGGCGGCCGTGGCGGTGGGCGTTTTGGCGACAGCCTCGGGCTAGGCGGCGGTGGGGGTGGCGGTGTTGGTGGCGGCGGCGGCGGCGGCCACTGGAACGACTCGGGTCCTCCACCGCCGTCGATGGGTTTCCAACACCATCCACACCACCACCAACAGCAGCAGCAACAACTTCAGATGCCGCAGCAGCAACAGCAGCAGCCGCCACCGAGCAACGGGCCATCGAGCGGGTCGCGCGGTCCTCCGCCGCCCAACTTCCAAGGCCCGCCTCCCGGCGCCCATCCACCCATGATGCCGCCACCACCCAACAGCCTGCCTCCGCCGCCCGGCGCGCCCCCAGCTAACCCGTACAGCTTGCCGCCGCCCGGCACGCTGCCGCCGACGATGCCGCCACCGATCGGCGCGCCGCCCGTGCCCGGAATGCCTCCGGTGCCCGGGCTGGCGCCCCCGGTGCCCGGCCGCCCCCCGCCACCGCCTCTGCCCGGCGTGCCCGGGACGCACCTTAATCCGGCCTTCTTCCCCGGCCCTCCGCCTCCGTTTGGCACCGAGTTTCCGCCGGGCGATCTGGCGCCGCCCCCTCCGCCGACCGTCAGCGACCAGGAGTTCGAGGACACGATGGCGCGCCACCGCGCCATCAGCTCCTCGGCGATCACGCGCGCCGTCAGCGAGGCGGCCGCCGGCAACATCGCGGCGGCCGTCGAAAGCCTCGTGACGGCCATCTCGATGATCAAGTCGTCGAAGGTGGCCAACGACGAACGCTGCAAGATCATCATCGCCAGCCTCCAGGACACGCTGCACGGTATCGAGTCGAAGAGTTACGGCTCATCGTCGTCGTTATCGTCGCGTGTCGAGAAACGCGGCCGCTCACGGTCGCCGTCGAGGGGCGACTCACGCTCGGAGCGCGAGCGGCTCGAACGCCGCGAGCGAGAACGGCGCGAGGTGCGCGACTCGAGGGATGTGAGGGACTCGAGGGAAGTGGCGAGACGCCGGGAGCGCTCGCGGTCTCGCGAGAGGGATTACGATAGGGAGTACCGCGAAAGTGCCAGACAGCCCGAGACCCGAGAGCGTGAACGCGACAGGTCGAGGTGAGTACCAGCAGATGTATTGCAGCGGCTAGTGATCAGAGGTGGTCAGTCTATGACGCCGCAACACCCACGTGGTGGTGGTGCTGTGGTTGTTATTATTGCTGTTGCTGCTACTGTTGTTACGCCTTTACCGATTTCCGTATAACGAAATCTCCATTCATGTTTCGGTCGCCTCAGCGCAGGTCGGAGACGTATCATTTGCTAGTAGTACACAAATGCTCAAATGAAAAAATTCCGTTGTCAAGAACTTAGCAACCATGATTGTTAGCAGATCAGCAGTAGTGAAGCGTGTTCTATCCATATTAATAGGGTCAGCTATTAGTATTTTGGGTTCGGTAACATTATTACTCTGGAAAGTCTAGGAAACACTCGAAAACTGTTATGTGGTTATTTACATTTACGATTAATTGTCTGAAGGGTACAGGAATAACTATAAATGTTCCGTTTCACTTACATACGTATGAGTTTATCTAAGTGTATTGATTTGGATGTTTGTGTGTGTGTGTGTTGGTCATTTTTGACCGAAGTTGTCATAACGGGGACTTATGAGCTGGTGTTTTGCATAGCTGGTTAATGCTTACGTCTCACTTGATAACTTGGTTTTATTTAATAATAATAATAATAATAATAATAGGCTAACATAATAGCATAATAACATAATAATAGGCCCTAGGCTAACATCGCCGCCATTTTACTCCCATCTGCTTCCCGCTTTCGCTCTCTCTATACTCGCTCCCTCCACTACCACAGTGCGCAGCCATGTTTAAATGGCTGGGCGTCATGCAGTGATAGCGCGCACGCGCAAGAGAGAGAGAGAGAGACTTCAGTTAAAATGGCAGTCTATGGTGGAGGAGCGCATTTTACATTATGCACATGTTGCACATTGTACCCGAGCTAGGACGCTCGATGGACCCACGCCTTCTGGCGGCGGAATCGTAACCTCATGGGGATTCGCGCGAAACGGGGGGAGCCTCCCCTATTCCTCATCGGAGTTTTGCACGAAAGTGTTTCACGCAAATTTACACATTTTAGCCTGTCAACGCACGCACAGCACACACATATGTGTACAGAAGATATCTGCTGAAGATGTCTGATACAATTCCATTCTGCTTGATTGGATGTTGTTACGATGTTCTGTTAGCATTGTGTACACAGCTTATGACCACCGCGTATATACTCATTGGATATGCAAAGCAAACTATTGCTTTCAAGTTGTAGCGTTAGAGGTAACTGTTTCGACTTCCGCTCACTAGTGATGATTGTGTACGGATGCGTGGCGCCTGTGGCCATTGCTGTTGTTGTTGTTGTTGTTGTCGTCCTGCTGTTGTTGTCTGACCAATAGGGAGCGCGATCGATACCACGACGATCGGTACTCGTCATCAGGATCCCACCGTGAAAGGGACTACCGGGAGCGAGAACCAGACCGCGAAGAGCAGCGTTATCGGGATGAGCGCGAACGGGAACGGGAAAGAGAACGCGAGCCCCGAGGCGGTGGAGGAGGTCGAGAGGAACGTTCCAGGGATGACCGCGAAGACAGATACCGGGAAAAAGAGCGCAGTAGTCGACATGACGATCGGCGATAAATGAAACAACAACAACAACAACCACAAAATAATCTCATCGTCAACAACAACAACAACCATACCGAGAGAGAGAGAGAAACAGAAGTAGTATAATCATAATAATATTAATAATAATCATATTGATACTAATAATCATCATAAGTGCAGCGAAACAACAACAGCAACAGCAAGATCAGTAACAAGAACAACAAACATCAGCAGCAGCAGCAACAACAACAACAACAACAACAGCGATCTCGACAACAGCATCATCAGCGACAACTACGTTAACGACGTCATCGTCTTTGTCGTCAGCGTCGCCGTTCACAAAAAAACGAACTGTTTGAAGACAGAAGCCCACAACAACAACAACAACAACAATAACAACAACGTGTCGTCGTCACTACGTCGCAACAACAACAACAACCCTATCTGCCAACAACTACATAACAAGAACGCAGCGGAACAGGAGCATCACAGCATTAGCCACAACAATTGCGACAGCACATTCGAAAACGACGGCAACGAAACCAGTAGACACAACACATCGCTGCGGCCTGTCTGAAGACAACGACGTCATCATTACAATAATGGACCACAGCAACAAAACGTTAGCAGATATACCTAATTACTACTCTAATAATAATAATTATAATAATACGAATTTTATTAAAAACAACGTCCCGCTAAGGATATGAACAGCAACATTCAATAAGACAAACATTCGATTATGAATCATCAAGAATCACAAGTTGGAAATTGCGAGCCGACTATATTTGTCCAAGTCCAAGCAAGCGAACGAAGCCGACTTTGACCTACCTACCTACCTACCTACCTAGGATAGCAAGAAAATAACGCCACAATAATGACACCACAAAGATTATCCAAGTGATGGTAAAGCTAACAATCGGCTGATAGTTCTAGCACATGTCTGTAATTGTCTCCAGCTAGGTCCTACATATGATGTGTTTGTCGTTGCTGCGGCCGCGGCGATTTTAACGACACGATGATTAGAAGCATGATGCAATAGTGATCATGGTTGATGATGGTGAAGATCATTTGATTGTTTTCGGAGATTAGGGGCCAAATGATCAATTGTCTGCACCCCGCTAAGCCAGCTGGTGCTTGCGTTTCACGACGGCGAACGTTATGCGTTGCACATCATCATGTCTGCTGCAGTAGACGGCATCGGTTTCGACTCATCATCTCTCGGTCGCATCCAAGTCAGCGAAAAGCTCTTCGCCGATTGAAACTTGTCTTCGTCATGCGTCGCCAACATATGGGGGCTGGTGAGTCGAACATTGCATCTGGGCGAATGATCGACCTGAAGCGAAACAAATAGGTGGCATTTCGCGAACGCGGTGTCTCGCGAATCAACGCGCCATGCGTCACACACACACACATGAACGTATATAAATATAACTGGATATATATATATATATAAACTTGCATACGTAACCTGCGACAAAACACGTCACGTCTATGAATGACAAAATGAAATTGATGTGAAACAGTTTAATATTAATTCTTCAGCAGATATGTCATATTAGTTCGTAATAATGATGACGTAGTTGACCTCAAACTGGAACATCAACTCGCTCGAAGTAGAGCCAAAACATGTGGAAATCATTAGAATATGAGCAGGTAAGGATCAGATAGAAGGAATAAAGGAAAATCAATATTATTGTCCACTGGTGAAATTGTCTTGTCGTATGTTATTCCTGGTGGCACTGTGTTGTTGTCGTTGACGTGTCTGTTTAGCAACCATCGAGCAACCTAAGGCGGGTACCATCGGTGTCGCAACGCGATGGCTTTCCGGCTGCGACCGGAAATCACGCGAATACCTCTGACCACCGTCTTGCTGGTTTAAAACAACAGCATCAATAACAACAAGAAAATAATAGCAGCAGCAGCAACAACAACAATACCAAAAACAGAAAGATTCCAGCACCATTAGCAATAGTGATTTTGATGTAAGCGTCTTCGATCAACTTTCTTCGAGTGTGAGCGCGAGTGTGATACAGTACTTCCAATGTGAAGACTTTCAATGTGATGACGACCCATGTCGGTATAACGGTATAACATAGGTTCTATTTACTGTATAGTAGTATTTCAGTCATTTTAAGTTCTGACTAGGACCTGAGCGCGATAACAGACGAAGCTGGCAGCTGGCAGAAGTTAGCGGTTGCCTACATCAATGTGGTCTCTTTGTACTCATTGCCTTTAATTATCATTGGGCACCGCAGCAAAGTGCTGTTCTGATTGGCTGTCATCGTCATATGCTCAGTGTTTTAGTGATCTCTTACCAGTTGTGTTACGTTTTTCCTGCATGGTGACGTTACGTTTTTTCGAGGTGGCTCTGTATGTGGAGCAAGTAGTAGTACCTAGTCGAATAAGGTGGGGCGCCGATGGATAAGCACGGGGCATGGTGTGTCCAACGAGAATGTCGTTGGAGAATTGCGGAGATAATGCTCTGCAGAGCTGCTGTCGAGCACCGCGTTGTGCACACCTTGTTTGTGTCACGTGCATACGTGTTACAAGTCTGGCGAAGCCAGCCGAAGCTTCATGAGAATTGCCGAGTAGCATACATATACATATATATGATATATACGCGCATGGATATACAGATATGTATACATTCGTATGCATAGAGATGTTCACACGGAGCCAGGCAAATGCTTGATCACGCGGCTATAGTTTTTCCAGCTGTTCTAAACGTGTTGCCTAGCAACTCGTATCGGTGTCATAGGAGCCACCCAAATGACAGCAGAGGTACGCACAGTACCGTGTACCTGCCAGGAGCAACTCTGTACACACATATATATATATATATATATATATATACGAAACAAACAACTTAAGGCCAGGCTAAATTAGGCCCTTGGTAGGATTTTTATGTAAGTGCGTGTAAACTGTCATCAACTGTGCCAAAATGTGACTGGTGTATGTAGCCGTATGTAGTTCGAGAGTCGTTAAGCGTACACTGCTTCCTCCCCTAGCACACAGGTCGTGGCCGGCACAACACAGAAGAAGACAAGCGGCTGCAGATTGCAGCAATGCCTCGCTATTACCTAGTCACATTTGTCGCTTAGTTTGTTTCGAGATAAGCATATTAGAGCCAGTGCCGTGTCAGCTACGATGATTTCCGTATGAGGTATGTTATTCCGTGAATTTAATTTCTCTGGGTGCCAGTCATTCGTGGTAACTCATTTGTGTTGTTGCATATACGTGTATTAGCTAAGTCAAATCATATATCTATAGTACGGGTGATGAATGAGCATTGTATTTTGTAGATGTTCTACACTCCGATGGGATGATCTCTTGACGGCGTATTGCACAAGCGGCGAAGTGGCTGCATGGAAGAATACCCACAGATTCTCGGCTCGCAAGAAAGAGAGCTGAGTTTTTAAATGTTCCAGCTAGTTATATTCATGAGATGACAACACCGTGCTTTTAAGCGTATATATATATATATATATATATAATTGTAGCATGTTTGGCTCACGAGGTGCATGCCAGAGGAGCAAGTTGTCGATTCACTTAGTTCCTACGATTATTAAGTAACGGCTAATTATTTTTACGTTGCGCTTAATGCAGTATTTAGATCGACGTATGTGACCTATCCGGATACCCGCTAGTGGCCAAACGAAGACGCTGATTAGTTGGGTTCCGGACGGTATGTCTCATCCTACTTCAGCGTTCTACTCTGGTAAAATTCCTACTACGTGTCGCTGTAAATGCATTTCCTAGTTGCTGTATACGGCTAGTGTTTGTATGAATGTGTCTTGATACGTCAGCATACACCTGCACGTAGGCGTGTGTATGACAGCTCAGGATTTATTCTTCGACTTTAGTTTGTCAAATATGTTGGAATGAGAAATCGCTGGGCATGGCAACTAACCAATGTTCCACTGCGGGCAGACAGCTTGCTCATCGAGCCTACATCGCAGGAAAGGACTCACACTATACTCTACAGGTAAATCGGTCTGTTATCGATCTACGGTCGTGATGTTTCGTCCGTTTACACCGTTTTACGAACTCAATACAATCACATACCCACACTGACTGTGTCGAGAGAGTCGCCTATACAGGATACCAGCTCCCAGCTTTATGCGGGAATAAGCGTGCCAAACCACTGCCTCTGCGAATTCTGCGTTTTTCGAGTGTGATGTAATCGTTCAGCGATAAATATGAACCTTTCCACTTAGGCGGGCATACCTTTTGCTCGCAGGCCGCGTGGAATGTCGTATTTATCAAGTGTGGATGCTTGTTAGTGAGCGGGAAAGATGCTCGAGACAAATGCTATCGATATTGTCTTGAAGTACAATGAACGTATGCACAGATCAGGAGGTTTACCTTTGAAGCATTCTGTGGGGACTAGTTCTTTAACAGGTAGAAGCGACACAGTGTATCGTGTATTCCGCTATTCTCATGTGACAGCTGGGACAGGAGGTAAGAGCTATGTAATGTATTTGCCAAAGTTAGACTGTATCACACTCGAACTTATACAGGAAGAGCCTTTTAGGTTTATTTCAACGATGTATAGTACTAGAGGTAGCTTGTTCGTCCTGCAACAAAATAGTAAAGGAGAAAACCGCGATATATTTATATATGTATATGAACATATATATATTGCTACTAACATTTATCACTTGGCAAAGTAAAGTTCGCTGTGAGTTCAAGCTTGTCCAAGTAGTGCTATGACTAGGCGTCATATGAGGTCTCAAGAATTGTCGTGATATTATCTTGAAATCTTCGCTCTTCCTTTTCTGTTTTCTCGACTTTGCTTGTGGAGAGGGAAACGATAAACTATTTGGTACTTTTGTAAGCCGTACGATTTACAACCGCAGGTACTTCAGTACGAAGCTTTGTTCTTCTTTATATATATATATATATTGTTGACTAGTGTAATGTATCCCGTTACTTCGTCAGTTTCTGCTATTCTAAGGCTTGCTAAGCGCTAGAGTTACAAACTACTCGCTCGTATCTGCCAAACAGGTGTCGTTTGTTATCGTCTAAGCTCAGGACTGCTGCCACTGGTAGATAATTTGCAGTGGCCACCGGCCGAAACCAAATGTTAAAACACATTCGAGACGACTGCAACGGATATGTCGTCGGTAATATACCGCCCTCACTTCAACGGCAGTTCAATGCCACCCGCTAACGTTCATGCGCACAACGGTAGCGCTTTTTGCACATTGACAGCAATGCGATGTTGCAATGCCTGTGTATACGTTCATGAACGTGAACGGTGAACATAGAAGCGCCCGAGGAGCAAAGAACAGCGTCTACAACAACGATATCGCTCCATCTCATGCGCATTCCGCGAAACGATATCGTTATGTAATTTCGTCTGCCAACAAAGTGCCAATGGTGGTCTGTAGGTGCTAGCGGTTTTAGTGTTGAAACTAGTTGATCATTGAAGCGTATTTACTCAGTCGTTACACGCATGACACCGTTGTGGTGATTTAAGCAAGGTCCTAAAGGTCTGCGAATCGCTCTGCGTCGTTAACAGCTAACATGTTTCAGGTTTGTCATGCACTTTAGCATGACCTAGCACGGCATGTCGCCTTAAGTATCTCTACCGGTATCTGTGTGAGCTAGACATTGCTTCCGTAGATCGGCCGAGTCTGATTGGAGTCGTGGTGTGTAATTACCCGACGACCATGGGGCTAATGAAAAAGACTTCTTTCACTTACTAGATTTAGACAAGCACTTCTGTTCGCATATGGAGGGAAATATAACATCGCCATATGTGCATGCATATGTGGTGTATATATATGCTAGGTGACAAAACAACTCGTTTGAACGCCACTTTTGAGGGTGCCTTGTTCGCTGAGTATAACAGGCCAAATATTATGCTGTATTTTTTTTGCTTATATTACACGTGGTGAATTCTGCAGTCATCCTGAACGTACTGTGCTTTGGTTGGACTCGGTTTACCTGAGCAGAAACCTAACTTAGAAGCAACAATGTATGTAAATAAAATGTAAATATTCAAGCATTTGTGATTTACGTGGACTGGCGATTTTCTTGTAACGTAGCGTTTCACATGCGAGTGGAAATAACAACTATACGAAAGCTGGTATTAGCACCTTTTTTGTCACAGAACATACACACTTTTGCGTCCGGTTGATAGATGGCGATTGCGCCAGGTGCGGAAAGTATATGGTAAAGATGCTTTTTGAAAGCCGTCGGCCGCAGCCCTGGAGTTTCAGGACACACATAGGATGAATCTGTCCCTTCTTACACGATAGTGGTGCGATGCGACGACACCGCAATCTCGTTTGCTTCCCAAATGATGGTGTGAATGTCAAATAAGCCTTACTTCTAGGAAACGTAGGTGACCGTGTTTTGATCTGTTGTCTAAAATGTATCGTTATTGATTACAAATATTTAGTTACTAGCACTGACCCAGCAGAGCGGCCCTCATCGGATCTGTCTGCGTTCCCTTTGTAGAACTACTTTAATGCTCAGGAGAGTGGCAAAGCCAAGTATTCGCTCTGGCAACAGCCTTCTACTGAACTTTAATATCCGCTACCAACTGAAACTGCTACCTGGACTGGATATCAGGCGTGCTTTGTGCAGCTCGTAATACAATTTTGTGTTCAAATTGTTAGACAGTTTTCCTCGTGATCGAAATTTATCTGATACGAGATATGCCGCATTTTTCATCTACATCTACGTTAGGCTGGCAAGCTGCAAGGTCCTTGCCGCTTGCCAAAGTCTGGATTAGTACCTGCGAATATTTTGAGGTACGTCATATAAATTATGTCTTGTTTGGGAAACCAGAAAAGGACGATTTATTTACATAACTTCGCTATGTTAGCACTTTGGATGGAACAATTGTCTCCGCGAACAAAAAAAAATACAATTGTCTCTACCGAAACCAGAAAATATTTCACTTTGGGAATAAGAAGTGTTGCTGCTGAAAGTGTTGGCATATTATATACCACGTGACGAGCTGTCTGGCGCCGCGGCAGATCCGGTACTAAGTATCCTAGGGCGGCAGTGGAAACGTGTGTTGAAAATTAGGACATTTAATCGTCTTGTAATGCAATTTGTTGACAAATGAACTGAAGCTAATATGCTTCATCAAATATTTTGAACATAGTTTCGTGCTTAACACAGCTGTTGCGTACTAAGGTAACGAAAAGTTTTTGTTTGCTCACGTGAAGCTACTCAGTAAGGCTGGGTCACAATGTTTTCCTTTCGTATGCACCGTGGTACTTAGGCTTAAAGCCTCGTGTGAAGATTCAACCGAAGTTGCACAGGACGAGTTAGCGTAGCGGAGTTGCTATTAGACGGCAAACGCATTCGCGTGTCGACGCCTACAATTGTTCCTACCGATTTCACAGTTAAGTTCCGACTATCAAGTATTTTAGCTCGTCTGATGTATTTGATTATTCAGGAAAAAGGCCTGACATAGTTTTTATTTGGCTTAGCGGTTTCTAGGAAAGCTTCGAGCCACTCCAACCACTGTTTTTACAATATTTTTATTACTTCGATGTTTCCTTTCCCGTGACTGATTTTATCGGGTTGATGCAAAAGTTCATGCCGTGTTGCGCCTAAAACAAAAACAGGATTTTTTTAGAACAAATGGGCTTATTTTATAAATATAGTCTCCCCTCTTTCAAGAAAATCTTGTCAACGAGTAACCTGTTTTTCGATCCTTCTTTTGAAAAAGTCTTGATTTGCAAAGAGAGATGTTGTAGCTCAGTTTGGACGTCTTCGAAAAACTTCCATTTCTTTTAGTGAAATAGTTTTGACGAAACCGGAATAACTGATAGTTCAAAGGTGCAAGGGACGGGGAGTATAGTGGGTGCTTAAATAATTCCCAGACCAATTCGTATATTTTTTTAAGGCTGGTGTTACCCACATGAGGTTGCGTGTTGTCTTGGTTAAAGATGACCCCTTCCTGTTTACGAGTTGTGACACGTGTTTGGGTAATTTTTTATTGAACTTGTTTATATTGGTGTTGTTGGCAGGTGATATCTGTCAATCTAAAATGTAGAGCACCTTTAAAAAAAAATAGCGGAAAGCAAAAAGCTCTGCTTTTTTTAGGACTAGGATGCCGGCAGACAGCCATATTCTTAATTTGAATATTATCACTTGGGAAGTTGATGCACAAGCCTAGTGTCCGCTAATCGAAGTTACTACTTGGCATGTGACATACGGCTTGGTTAAGGTATTAAAACGACGCCGTTTAATTACGTTGCATTCATTATACACTTTAACTTCATGTTTAAGGAAGAGTCACATTTTATTTAAAAAAATAATGTTGGAATGTTTGATAAAGTGAAGATTGACGGATTTAGTTGCGATTGATCTATAAAGCCACAAGAGGAATAGTGCCATAAGTAGATCCTACTGTTCCAGTAGCGTAGTTTGCTTGCAACTCCGTTGTCATAAGCTTATATTCGATCCGGTCGCAGCGCATAACGGATGCCAGTACAGTACAATAGAAATGTCTCCTTTGGGGTCGAGCAAGGGGAATGAATTGCTCGCGGTCGCGGGCTAGGCGAGCTGTTCGCCAAACAAATGAGTGGTAAACGACTGCCACACTGGCAAGCTCAGGCGGTTGAATAGAACCGTGACTCCGTAGGCTGTTTGATCGTACGTGGTAGTACCTGTAAATCTGATCGTTGCGTATGAGACATTTAAGAACGCGGTAGTCAACACGACGCTGCTACTTTGCGACACTTGAGAGTACGCTTCTGTTACGCGTCAAGTTGCACCTTTTTTAGACTCTCTTTTAAAACTTGTCCTGAATACGCTGCAGCGAACATATGTAAATCCATGGCCTAGAAAGGTGCCAAAACGTGAGCATAGTATGACCATTTTGGCACTACGAGGGCTTCATAAAGGCGCAAGTATTTGGACGCATCTTGTGATGCGAATACCCTCAGTATAAGATTGCTCAGTCGAGAGGCAGCTTTTGCTGAATCAACAATGTATGCTGCAAAACTTCATATTCCTATCGAACGCAACTCTTAGGTTCTTGTAGGATGCTACCTTGGTTATAGGGAAATTCTTTAGCTGATATATGAAATTGTCGGGAGCTTTTTCAGGAGCCCGCACTTTGAAACAGAGATCATCAGATCATTTACACTCTCACCAGGTGGCAATAACATTAATGGCTGGATCGGTAATCCCTAGCAAGTTGTTTATGTATATTTTTATGTATATATATATATATATATATATATATATATATATATATATATATATATGACCATACCATGTCATATATGCATTGTTTCATATTGTCACATATTGTATCATGATCATATTTGTATTGTTTTCAATATACGTACTTCTGAAAGAAAAACGTAACTAACCGCTAGTAGGCGAGTGCTATTTGAATTTGCATGCGCCCATTTGGCCATCCGCTAAGCAAGCAATCCGTTTACGAATTTATCGCTGGGCACGGCTTTTGGAGAGATTTATCGCTGACTCCTTAGATTATTGGAGCGTATATAAAAAATGTACCCTAGCAATTTACATTTGCGTAATTGATGTAATGCAGAAAAAGTGAGTCAATACTAGGAACAACATCACCTAACTAGTTTTGGGGGGCACCTGATCCACAGGTGTCTTAGGAAAGTGTCTAGAACGGCTTCCGCTAACGTTCTGTATTTAGACAGATAAAGCTCCCAGACAGGAGAGCAATATGTATGTTTGGGAAGAACAAAACACTTATAAAGGCGAATGTACATATGAAGAGTCGTTAAAATGAAGCAGCGGAAGGTGGTTTATCTAATGCGCAATGATGCCTCCACAATATTGATAATGTGAAGGCTAAAATTAAGATCAGGCATAATATATTGTGTATGTTTAGGTCCCGTGTATGAGGGACGGTCGGGAAAATGCAGTCGTTAATTTTATAGTCGAATATAAGTGCACCACATTTCTATATGTATTTTTTAATTGTTAACCAAACCATCTTCTTGATCAATAGTGACTGTATGATGACTGAACTTATCTACCAATTCAATGGTGAATAGAACTGGAATACATATATGTATACAGTAATGTAATAATCCTCCTCGCCCCTTAGGTTTGGTTATAAATATATATATATATATATATATATATATATATATATATATATGAAGACCCCCTCCGCAGTGATTCGGCACCCGCGGGGAGAGTCTCATATACTGGAACTTCGTGGGCTTTTATGATGACTGAACATACCTACCAATTGTGGCACCCTACAATGGTGAATAGAACTGGAATACATATATGTATACAGTAATGTGTTCACTTGCTCATTGTGTTTGTGTGTGTGCAAACAATAGGACTTCGATGTCGGCGACCAGACGATCGTTCATGCAGTGAAGCAGCGAGCACCTGGCGCGGCGGCGGCAGGTTCCCATCATACTTCGATAAGCATTCCCGAGGTAACCGTTGAGACCGCCTGTCCACTGGCTGAGTCCATTGTCAAGCTGCAGCTCACGGACAGCGATCGGCAGAGTCTTGGCACGACGATTGGTAAGTAGCTATAGTAATAGCTAATAGTGTCAGACGTATGGGTAAATTTGGTAGTTATTGTCATAATCATGGCGATCATTATGGAACATTGTTGTTGTTGTTGTTGTGGGCTTTTTGCATAACGTTTGGTGCATGGACGCTTCCAGTGCTTCTTCTGTTCTTACAACCACACGCGCACTAATTACATCATTTTTTCCACCTAAATAGGTTCTTTTTACTCTTAGCCGTTCTAAGTGAAAAAAAAGACGCAAAGTATTTTTTTAAATAAAAAAGTATCTTTTTCTGAACTTTGTTTGGTGTTAGTCAAAAGTTCTGAACGCCGTTCGTTCGCGTACACTGTTTGCGGGCGGACTTCCTCCTATTTTACACACTTGATGTTCTGCGAGCTTCAGTTACTGCTAGTGTTTCTACGTGACTGCAATGTGCATTCTAGTACAGCTACTGAATGACTGTTGTCTAACTTTTATTGGTTCTGTTTATAATTGTCAGCTCTAATAAACTTTATGAAATTAAATGGGGTTTACGTTTCATTATGATATGATAATCGATATGCAGCGACATACGTTTGCTATTGGTTCTGTTTATAATTGTCAGCTCTAATAAACTTTATGGAATTAAATGGGGTTTACGTTTCATTATGATATGATAATCGATATGCAGCGACATACGTTTGCTATTAGTTCTGTTTATAATTGTCAGCTCTAATAAACTTTATGGAATTAAATGGGGTTTACGTTTCATTATGATATGATAATCGATATGCAGCGATATACGTTTGCTGTGGGCACCGAAATGTTATGTCATATTCACACGAGCCTGTTTGCTGCACGAAGTTGTTGTTGTTGTTGCGCTTTGGGATCAATGATCTACAAAGTATGCTTACTTCTTTGTCATGAGAGAGCGTATGTATTTAACTTTCGAACATCTTACTACACATTTATTTCCTCAATATTTGATTGTGCTAATCATCTTACTATGGATTCCTTATACGCTGGCCTATTATTAACACGTTGTACTTCGTGATGTGTCGTGCAGATGTTCGCCGGATCCATTTCTTCGTCTACTGCATGCGGCCATGCGGACAGGTTTGTCCTGGAAAGCTTCGTGTGCGTTGCGCTACCTGCCAACAGGGAACGTTGTTACTTCTGGAAGATCCCGCGTGTTGGGATGACGTTCTTCTCAAGGGTCGAATTAGGGGAATGTACGTACGCGTATATCTATATATATATTTTTTCTGCAATAACTCGATAGCTAGTACGTAATGAGATTATTTTTATTTACTACAATTCGACACAGCTCATTTTTAGTAAGGCATCCTCTCCTGATCTAATTTTAGTGTATTTATATATGGTGTGCTTTATAGGTATAGTGGTAGTGGAATGAAGAAACTGCGGAGGTAGTATTGAAAAGAAAAAATAGAGGAAGGAGCACAGAAGGACAGTGCTAGGAACCCGGCTAAAATATATGCACGCAAATGCAAAGTGCTGGCATTTTGTTTACGGAATAAAACGGCAAGATAAACAGCAATGAATTAGTATATTAAGGCTTCTAGGGAAAAAAAGAGTTAGGTGATTCAGGGTATATGTAACTAATGAGGGGCAAAGCATGACGGACTTTGAGCACGAAGAAGTGTATATTAAAGAAGAGATGCACGGGGCGCTACAAACATTGTTTTTCATTAATGTTGGAATTACTGAGGCAAAGTCGAGAAGGAATACGAGTATAATCACAGGGGTAGAGAAAATAGAACACCTTATTAGAAGAATAGAAAGGAGGTTGTAAATGCGTTGGGCGGGGACTACATTATACTATATTATTTTTGCCGGGGGTGACTTATCGGGAAGTCGGCGTAAGGGGAGGTTATTTTTGTTGCCGAAAGATGGCGTTCATAATGATGATTTGAAAAATGACGGCCGATTACCATTACACTAATTTATTATCGTAGTTTCATGCAAACTTGTAAGCGTCAATTACAGAATGGGTTAGAATTGAATGGTAAAATTGAGGAAGGACAATACAAGTTTGACAAGGGATACAGGTTAGACGACTAACATATGGTTTATTGAGTCAAATAGTTGAGATATCGAAGATGTATATTTGTAATTTTAAATCTAAAAGCCTACAATATGGCCATCAGAGATCAAACCTTGTATAAGCTTATGACAGATGAAGAGTTCGTACTCGTATGAGTTCGGATGAGTAAGTTGAGTAGCGTTGTAAAAGGATATTTATAGGGAAAACACAGGGAAATGATGAAACGAAAGGAGGGTCGCTCAAGTTAATATGATATTGCTTAAGGGGTACGACAAGGTTGCCCCTTATTATCGGTATTTTTTTTAAAGTATAGTCGCATATAGAAAGCATCGCGACAAAGGTTAGCAGTACAGGGTTGGGGCGGCAGGTTGGGGAGGGGGGAATATTTGTTAGAATTCCTCTCTTGCTCATTGCAGATGACACGATGGTTTTGGGAAGCGATGTGAAGGGACGGGGTAAACTACAGGTGGGGTAGAACTAGCACACAGACAGAAGTGGCGGGCAGCACTTACGACGAAAACTAGTTTAAAGAAAGTATTCGGAAATATGGAATCAGAAACGGGTGGAGTGGACTCGTTATACTAATAGTATAAGGGACAGCGGCCTGTTAGCGCACGCAAAAACGCATGTCTGTTGAACATGAGCGGGCAGCGGGCAAGGTATGAGGTGTTAGAAGCAACGGTTTGTCGCGTATGCAGGAATGAAGGGTATCGTTAGATAGTTTATTTAGGGAGCGTGAACAGATACGTGAGATTATGGGGATCGAATATTGGGGAGAGCGTTAGGATTAGTTTTACCAATTGCTAGGACTTGAGCTATTTGTAAACAAGTGTCCGCGTATCGTCACCGTTGCGCTAGAGGAATGCCACGGCATGGTTATATAGAATGTGATTTTTAAATTAATGTTATATTCAATGGTCAGCGTAAATGCATTACGCTTCAAATAATGTTCGTTCTCTGAAAGACACTAGATTAGCAGAGAAAGCGAGATGTGTCGATAATAGAGTAAATCATTTCTTGGTTTGCTACGCGAAACGCGATCAGTTGCCAAAATGAAGGGTGTTCTGGTACGGAAGCGGAGTTCTACTTCAAGTGCGCTGCTCATACGCCAAACCCAGAAACAGCAGCTCCTTTGGAACATGTGAAGAACAACTTCCAGGAGGTGCCCTGCATTGCCTGTCAGGATGTCAGGTAGGTGGTTAAATATTTTGTGAACCCAGGACATGTTTAAAAGTTTATGCTGCGTATCAAAGTTTATTTTGGTCGGATTCAGAGCAATGTAATGTATACTGGCTAACAAAGAGGCCCTATCGACTCACCATTAGCTTTTTT
The DNA here is from genome assembly GCA_003439945.1 of Dermanyssus gallinae. Classification (NCBI taxonomy): domain Eukaryota; kingdom Metazoa; phylum Arthropoda; class Arachnida; order Mesostigmata; family Dermanyssidae; genus Dermanyssus; species Dermanyssus gallinae. The sequence continues at coordinate 258,915 of QVRM01001444.1, forward strand.
TTATTAATATGTGGCCTTGTGAACTGTGGCTTTAACAAAGCAGTCAAGTTGTATAAAAATATGTTTGTTTCACATCAGTTCTTCAATAACTGCAGAAGGGATTAGATGTTACTTCTGTATGTAAAAATGTGAGTAACGAATGAAAATGTATAAAACGTGTCTATTTATTCATAAAATGTTCTATGAACGAAGGGACCTTCCGGAATTTTTTTTGAATGGGGGTTGGATGGTAGTGCACCATCTCTTTTTATTGAGACATCTGTGCTCCCCGTTTTTTTTTTTCGACTATAGTCGATTTTTAATCCACTCTGGCATTAACCTTGTTTAAATTGGAAACCTTGAAAACCAATTTAGGAGTGGCCGCCGGTCTGGGTCTCGAACCCAGGCGTCCCGAATGCAAGACAAAGGCTTTTGCCACTAAGCCATATTGCTCGGTTTCAAGAATCCTTTGTCTTGAACAGTAAAAACAATGTACTAGTTTAACGGATAGCACGAAAACTGAAGATGACAGGGCGTGCTTTTATTCGCGCTCTAACTAATTGCCACGCTTGTGTCGACCGTATCTTGCAGTCAGGTCATTGTGGTGTTCGCGTGTGAATCGTCGCACGTCATTTGCCTGGAGTGCTTCGTTACCTACTGTATGTCGAGGTTAAACGAACGCAAGTTTGTGCAGTCTGACAAGCTCGGCTATACGCTCGGCTGTCCGGTGAACTGTCCGGACTCGTTAATCAAGGACCCACATCATTTCCGGATGCTCGGCACTCAGCAGTATGATCGGTGAGCACGCGGTGTCGCTGTTTTCTTTCGGGACGGGGGACGTGGGAGGGATTTTAGCCGAGGGAGAAACAATACATGAATCATAGTCCCACTTGCAAGAAATGTGTTCTGTCGGTTACCTGCATCTCGCATTGCGTTTATGGCATAGCCTCTCCGGTAACGTGTAACGATGGTTTTCCCGGAGACTTCCGAGGAGTTGCATTGCAGCGCCCAATCTTTTCTACAAACGCGTTTCTAGGGCAGTTTTGTTTGTTGGCGCACTATCGCTGTAAAACTCCCCAATGTTTGGATGAGACGCTCGACCAAATAAACGGGGTATTCCGGTATTTGAACAAGGTCAGAAGTTGGTTTTGTCATGTTGGAGTGCAACGGTGCGCCGGGTGCTGAGGACGAACATCTTCTCGGGTCTTATTGTCACGTATATAATATAAATTGTAAATGAGAAGCCCACTTCTTAACCAGCCCGCAGAGTTTTGCAGAGAGACCGTGACGGTCTAGTCTCTTGACGCAATTCTTTATCCATTTTCCATAGGTTAGCTAAGCTATGCCAGCGTAATAGTTCACTGATGTTCTCGTCGTGTTATCTTGTCTAATTGGTCTGCTACAAATTGATAGCACGTCAGGTATTTTATTTTGAGAACTCGCTGTACATTCAATTTCCGAGAAGTTAATTCTGGGTCTGTACAGCCGCCCTGCTATTTTCATCGGAACTTTGCTGCCGTTCATTTTGCTCTTACCGGCGAGAGACTAACGCCTGGTGGCCTGTTCGTAATCGAAGTCCTATTTTCTACATGTGAACGAGCTATTTTTCTACCGTGAGACCACAAGATAGAATTTTTTCTGTTCTGGCTAATGTGTCGATTGAGTAGGTTTCAATGAACATGATACACCCGTTCCTATTGTCTCCCCAGAAGCGCCACACCCAGTTCGAAATACGACGCTTTCGCCTCTACAATAACGCTGCATTATATCTGATGCTCTTAGACACTCCGGAATACAGTTATATGCGCGGATGACGGCTTTTTGCCCTTGTGTGCACTTTGACCCCTAAAATTATACTGATCGCTAGACCAAACACAGCATTTCCACTGCTCGAAGGTGCTCACAAATAGATATTGTTTTACCGTGCTCCATTTTCAGATATCAACGATTTGCTACGGAAGACTTTATTTTGAAGGCTGGCGGCATATTTTGTCCACGTCCGGGCTGCGGTGCAGGAATTCTGCTTGACGAGACGTTGTCAAAATGTACCAAAATCACCTGTTCTAGAATTGAGGGACAAGGATGCGGGGTAGGTCATACAATTTACATATATATAATTTTTAATTGTCGGTTATAATAAATACATATTCGCGAACATTGCCTAGTTGATACGAGATGCATGGCTTGATTGAAGCTCAAAGAACGCAAAGGTCTACCAGGAGTGTCTCGTATTGGTTAATCTTCATGAAGTGAATCTTCATGTGTGTAAGACGTAGCACATTTAGTTGCACAGAATTATATTTTTTAAGATAAAAGTAATTACATTGATATTGTTGCTGCGCATTTTTAAAGGCAGTTGAGGATTGACACAGTGAGTGCTTTATGCCTGCAACCAACGACACTTAATCATTTAGCATTACTCAGTTAAGCTGCATTTACTTGTCTTTGTCATAACTATTGCTGTAATTCTGTTTTTGTGTGACCATTTCGTCACCGCATCCGGTTATTATTGTGGCGAGGTAGTTTGTCTTCTGTCGCGACTGTCTTCAAGGCGCACATATGGGGCCCTGCCAAGAGGAAGATATTGCAGAGAAGGATCTAACTTTGGCGTTGCAACGAGAGTCTGGCCCCGGAGGCTCCGAGAGCATCTTCCAGGTGGATGAGCAACGGGCAAATCGTTCGCGTTGGGATAAGTCATCCCGGTTGACGATCAAGGGCACTACAAAGCCCTGTCCAAAGTGTCGGACTCCGACGGAGCGTTCAGGTAGGCTATTGTGCTCTATAGACTATGTATATTTTTTTTTAATATAGCAAACTATATATTTATTGTCATAGGCATACAATTATAGGGAATAAACAAAAACAGTTTCTACGGGATCTCCGGAAGCCCTACGGCTGCTAGACTATTATATATATATGTATATCCGCACCGGACACTCCACACATTCCCCGATGTGTAGACATTCCTCTTACATACGACGTATCCTAGAATCGTACCTAAAAGACCGAGCAATTATATACGAAGGCGTCAACTACGCAGTCACAGCCGGGATTCCCTAAGAAGTTCCCCAAGAAATATATATATTTGTACTCATACACACACAGACATATGTACAGTAGCAATATGATTAAATTAGTTTGTGCTTTGCGTTTGACGTTTCCGAGAATCATATCTCGATTTAATTGCGATGTAGTTCTCGTTGCCAACCTCGGTCTCATGGTTGTTTGTCGTTGCGGTTGCTGTTCCTACTGTCAGGAGGTTGTATGCACATGCAGTGCGGTCGCTGTGATCTGGAATGGTGTTGGATCTGCCAGACAGAATGGAGTCGCGACTGCCAGGGAGCGCATTGGTTCGGATAGACTTGAAGATCGACAACAGACGATGGCGCGTCACTGTTCGTTGTCACGCGTTGTTCTGAGAGCCGAATGGAATCGCACGTGGACCGACGGAGCGGGCACTTTGTCAATCTCTTATGTGAAGCCGGCTGCTTTAAAATCTAGTATTGCCTGTTGAAGTTAGCTGGGAACTTGCCCGATCGTGTAAATGACCTATTTGGTATTGTCTTGTTCCGGAGGACGAACCAACGTCCTGTTTGGCGCGATTACGTGCTGCTTAGTTTGAATGTTACAGTAATAAGTTAGGTGAGGAATTTTATACAGTTAACTGGGGACGGAGCGTGTGTAGTGAAGAGTGCCCTTTATGTCTATGCGCAGCCAACTTTGCGATAGGCTGGTATTGGGTACCGTAATAAAACTCGCTGTGATGCTGCACACCTACACATACGTTTGGCTCCACTTCAATAATGTGTGTTTTGTTTCATTCTAATACGAAACGATTTTAGTAAAGTAAATGTAATAAGCAAAACCAATTTTTTTTTTACAGAATGCAATGCAGGCACTATAATAATACTATTTATTATTATTATTATTATTATTATTATTATTATTATTATTATTATTATTATTATTATTATTATTATGTGAGGTGTACATACATCAAAGACGTCAATTTGTCGTCATGCTACACATTTGAGTTCAAGATTTGGCTCACCGAATCGATTTGGACACACTGGCCGACATGATATCTAATGCACGCAGGTTTAAATAGTTTACAAATACAATTTACGTCCGGTCCGTGAAAGTCCTGTGTCTCGCAAACAACACAATGAAACCCATGAACCGCAACGACGTATGAAGGTTGGCCAAAACCAACTTCAGAAATGCCGGTTTGCCATGTCCCGAAAGGAGAGCTCTTACCAAATTATCTGAATTCCGTAAGAAACTGACGGTGCAATCTTCAAGCTGGATAATTTGAGAGCTGTCCCCACTGATAACTTTTGCGGATTTTCGATTGTAGTGGTTGCGATGACTGCTCTCTTAGCTCTTTGCTCGATAGGCGCAAAGAATGATCTTCCAGTGGTTGAAATTGTTAGGCCGAGTTAAGTAAAAGAATTAACCACCTGCAGGTTTTCACTATCTAGGCATAACGCGTCGTACCGACAGAATCTGCCTCCGTTCCAAAACTCCATACAATTACAGACTTCTTGATTTTAAGTCCGACGTCGGTAACTAGTTGCTGAGAGCTGCAAGCGCTTGTTGTAAGTAAAATCTGCTTTCGCAATGCATCACGAGGTTGTTCGCATACAAAACCGGGTTCATGGATTGATGCCGTTGTTTAAGATGTGAGAGAATATCATTTATGAGAAGAGAAAATCCCAGGGGAGCCCAGGGGACATAGATTGTCTCCTTGAGCAAATCCCGTTGTCTGCTTAACTCCCTCCCTTTCGGTAACTCAATTATTCCTGATTGTCGAGTTTTTTGCAAGACATTTTTAGGAGGCCTAGTTTATTATGCGGTACTCCTTGTATCGCCAGCTTCCTCACTAGCGTCTTTCGTGACCCGAAATCAAACACGGCTTTAAAGTCAACAACGGCGGCGTAGATGTACCGCTTCGGTCATCTGAGTGTTTCTTCGATATTCTCTTCCAGCAGCTTGCAAGCCGTCATCGTCGACCTCCAGCCCGAGACCCGTCTTGTTCCTATAGACTATACACCGTCCCGTACAGGCTTAGAACTCACCGTGAGGCACATCTTTAATGCACCGAGGGTCGTACATGTTGAGACATCTATAGACCACCCTCTTTCAAAGCATTTTCGGGCCCAACGTAACGTATCCCTTCAATTTTCCCCCTTCAATGACGACACAATTATCATCCATGAAAATCTTTCTCACACACCCAGAGCGGTGGTTGTAGAGAACGCCAACACCGCCGCTGGCATGAACGGTACCGCTAACACGAGTTGCGGGACAGCATGCAGCGTAAAAGTTCGACAACGTAAGGGGTTCGCCTGCCCACATTTCCGTTAGTATAGATCATCAATTGGCTGAATGGCACTGTCGGGTAGCCAATGAAGTGAAGAAGACAAATTTTTGCAATTCCACTGAACTATGTTGATTTTTAGACGATCATCGTTTGACGGCGAGGCTTCCGTGAAGACCGGCTGTCCGGTCCCTGGAGAGCTGCAATATTGAGATCGGCAAGCGTCGGCTTCGGTGGGGTAGCGAGTAATTCTGTACAAAATCCCGCACAAAACCCCTCTGTGTATTCCTGTCACGTGGCTTCGTTGCACCAAGCCTGAAATGTGTGAGTTGTGAGGGGGGGGGTGCTCTCGTCATCGTCGGCCCCCTCTCACTGTAGGCGGATTCGTGTACGATTCTGGCTGTCGTTGTGGGCGCTCAGCATTCGCAACGGCCTGCATTGAGGTTCGCATAGTATGCAGACATTCAGTCACCGATAACCGGTGTTAGTGGTAACTTGATGCGGAAGATGCGGAACACAGATCGTATAGCCCACGAAGGACGTAGCCTGCCGTGCTGCTATGCTGAATAGAAATAGTAGCCCCTGTTAACTAGCAACCGTTGGACTCGCACTAAATTGATCACCTTGATGTTCTATTCACGGCAACTGACAGGTGGCGCGTCGTTTGCATGTTTCGACTGTTCACTGAATTCTGGCGCTGTCACCACGGCCATCGTCTTCACTCGGGTCTGGTTTCGTTTGGCAAGTACTCGTTTTCTCAGCTGTCTCAGCACTTTATCCCTGGCAACAATAACTGTTTTTGCATCCCACTGTGGGGCGCCTTTGTGGTCACTTGCGAGTTCACTTGATGGACTCCCTTCGAGACTGCCGGTGTTTGTAATTGCGCTGCCGTAGCGCTCCAAGAGTACTGCTGCAGGAGCTGAGCACTGGCTGACGCTATTTATAATATCAATTTATATTACAATCCTGTGTAGGTGAGCGCTTTAGCTTTCAGCCTATAACAGCCCTGGTCTGCACCATTCGGCAAGCGATCCCAAAATTGAGGAGATCGCGTTGCCCCGCTGGACGTCAATAAAAAGTCTCTGACAAATTGTGCGGCTCTCTTTGCCCCAGTAGTTATCTTTAACCGTTCGCTTAATTTAGTAAGTATTCTGTCAGTCAAGGGGCCCGGTGGTCCCAAGGTTTCGAAGGCCACTGGGCTGAGGTTATGGGCTCTTGTCAGTTCGGCGTATTTGTTCATCTTGTTCTTTTCTGCTTGGGTCGCGGCGTGGCCAGCTCTAAGTGAACCGAAACCGACTATTGAGGGAGAAAGTGAGTCGGTACTGCTTAAGCGAGTTGACTTCATATTCAAGCCATCTGATCCGTCTCGCTAGATAGGTGATATAATTCATGAGTTAGCCCTGCACGTCCTGTTATTTAACACTGCCGTCAGCTGATCGAACGTGAGCCGGCCGTGAGAACTCACAGCCGGCTTTAACCACACCCGATAGAACCATCTTGCGCTCGGCTCATCTGACGATGCACACTCATCTCTAGTTCTGCAGCTGCTGTGAAACTATCGTCTGCATCTGTTGCATGTCAGACATAGTCCGGCTAACGGCTCTAGGCAGTACATACACTGTTCAGTATTATTCATAGTATGTGGCCGTTTATTGGGGTCAAACAAGTCCAAACTGTCAGAATTCTCGTTGAAGCGCTGAGAGACGCCGTCGCTCTCGTTGGTTTGGGACGGGAAAGTTTGGAAGGGCTGTTTTACTGTCGGCGGGCAGGCGTGGCCTAAAGATGATATCGTCGGAGGCACGCGTCGACTCTCTGATCTCACAGCTAACGACTTCATACACATACACAGATTTGACCGACTAACCTACTGTGAATTGAAAGGAGCCAGTTCGAGGTAACTACGCATAACGTCGTGGCCAGCTAGCCGGGCAGAGATCATATTTAATATGTCAAAAAGAAGAGCTGTAAAGTTCTGGCGAAGGGGATACGAGCCCGCGCAAACGAGTTGCGATTTCCGCACGGTCATGATACTATTTACGTTCAACGTGGCAGCCGTAGCTGCCTACGGCATCCAAGTAACGTGGAAACATCTTAACACTCAGCATTTATGGCAGCTGGATAGGGTGAAGGCTAGCCTCTTTAAAACGACTACTTGGCTTTCCGTCGAATTTGCTCAGTAGACGAGTATACATACTTGCCTTGTCGCCCTGGGCACGAGTTTTCTTAAACATGTCTACAATGCTCTAATAAGAGTATTTTTTGCCAGCTATGACTAACCAGAGCTAAAAGGAATCTATCTGCTCATGTCGAAATCTGCCCATGTCGAAATCTACCTACAGTGTTGACAGACGTTATCATCTATTACGTCGGTCTGTTAGGTATAGTCTGCATGAACCCAGAGGTGACTTCAAATGCCCTTGCGGCGGGCTATGCCCCCTGTAGAACTACACATTTGTGGGAAGATAAAAATACCTTTCCAAAAAATTATTATGACTTTTGATCGTCGACCACCGGCTTTAGTTCTTGGGGTATCGCTCGCACGCGATAGTTCTGAAACCCGCCTAGTTCAGAGCCTATTTCAACTGTTCTAGGGTTGGCCATATTGCGGTGAACTGCTCACTCCTCAAGGCTGTTCTAACTGCGGCAATGGGATGCGACTTCGCGGAACACATCCAAGTCTTCATTTAAAGTTAGAGACTACTACGCACACTGCCCAAGGTGTTCAGGAAGTCGGCGACTGACACCCTGCCAGAGGTATGCTCAGGGGTTGCTTTGGGCAACCACAGCGCTGCCTGGCTTGGACTTGTCTCATTTGCTCCAGTCGTGTTGAGGTTACCGATAGGCTTCACGCATGCACGCTCTCTGGGTCGATGTCTATGAACCAGCCGCCGCAGCCTCGTTACGGGGAAAACATCCCGCATTTATTTGTCCACTTATCTTCGGGGCGAGGTTGTTCGCACTGAAGAAGAAAGCAAGCTCGTTCAGACCCGTTGCTTGTTCAACGGTAATACGTAGGGTTGCGGCAAAATTGACAGTGAGGTTCTCTAGAGACATCATTAGCCTGACCATTGGGTCTCGTCAGCTGGGTTTCTGCACCAAGGAGGTACTGAAATAATGGTCCACGCTACCAGGGCTTTTAAAGATTCTCGGCTCGATGCTTCCGCACTTATTAAACTTGACTTTAAGAACGCGTTTATTGCCGTCAAGAGGAATCACTTGTTGAGAGTGGTTGGTGAGGAGGCCCCGCTATTTATCACCAACTCAAATTGACTTACGGTGATCCATCGCACTCGATGTTATCCTAAGCGCGGGCAAAGACCCCATCGAGGCGTCGTTTGTGGCGCTTAACCACCAGGAAATTCCATGACAACTGATATGCGAGTACCAATAGAACGTCTATACTAACCGTTCTGTATACCCTGCGGACGCTCATAGCCATGGTTCTCTGAACTAACCACGGGGCATTGCGATTGCGTAGGAACCAACCGTTTCTGGAGGGTTCCCCGGACCGAGGCCTTTGTCCCGTCTGGCACATCTGGCGACAAAAGTTTTACATATATTGCGGAATCTTTGATGATAAAGGCACGGGTAATCCAGTCTGACTGACCTTGGTTACATCCAAATATTTCATCAGCTTGACTAGTCTCAGTGCATGTCCTCCAATGCTATATTTCTGCTTCTTTCACACTTCTATGACCTAATTTGAGAATTGCACGCTTGTTAGCTGATAACGTCAAATCTAGAAATATGGCTCAGTCAGACCAAACTGGTTAATTGTTTCTCGCAATTCCCTGCGCTCTTCCCGTTTCAGGCAAGACAGATTTGAGTAAATCTTTGCACAAAATAAACATGGGTGGCCCCTAAAGGGTTCTATGTGGTTCCTCCCGGTGTGTGTCCTTCTGAAAGGGGCAATCATTATCTAGAACTTGCACGCGTCTAATGAAACACAATCATATTTTGATGAGATTTTTGAACGTTGCATGTGCGTGCTTGGTAGATTGTGTGAGTTCTCAAGTTTGGTCGATATACCATAAGCATACGACACATATCACAAAAATCAACTCTAGATAGGTACACATAGGTCAGTTTTATACCACAATATAGTACATTCCAGCTTATAGATGCACTGATAGCGATTCAGCGAAGTCCTGCTAACGTGTGGATAGTTGGGACACATTTGTGTGCGCTGCCCACCGATCCCAAACACATCCGCTACACCGATCTCGCCCAATTCGACCGTTTGGTACTTGCCACATCGTGTGCTCCGTCGAGACAACTTAATGACAACCTATGTGTGTGCGAACGCTGTACCGGTTTACAGTCCCGGAGAGGCGAAAGGAGAATTGATGCCACCATACGCCGCCACATCACCTGCCGCACTGATCGCTACTGATCTCGCCGGGTTCTTTTTGTCGAGCCAGCCTTTCTCTGCATGTTTCTGTTGAGATGTATGCGTGGGGCTGAGTACGTGTAGGCAGGCGGCGAGAGGCGCTATCGATAATCTTATTGATACTTTAGCGAAATAGACAGTGCCATTGCAATAGAGGGTACGTTATTATTAAGGCTGCTCACCGACGGTAGGCCCTGAGAAATTCCGGCTTACTATGCTGTGGATAATACGAGCTAACAGCAATAAAATACGAGTTAACACAAATACTTGCAAGATCGCTGCGGAGGGCGGGGATTCCCTGCGGGGAACCACCTGGGCTTTCAGGAGACGATGATAAGCGCCCCGACGGTATGACTTTGATACCCTTCTATAGGAGTCGTTCCCTGGTGTGGTGTGCGACGGTGACTTACTCTCTGACCCCTTCTCTGGTCGGTCCCGGCGCGTCTCGCCCGGGGACTGCCGTTTCGCGAGCTGAGACCTCAATAATAAGAAAGTACGCGGATCTAAGTCGGGCGCACCACTTTTTGCCATTCGCGTTCGAGACGATGGGTGGCCCTGGGCCCCTCACGGTAACATTGATCTCTCGGGTTGACGGCGCGTTACAGCAGGCCACGATAGACAAGAGGGCGCACGCCTTCTTCTACCAGCGACTGTCTCTGGAGATCCAAAGAGGTAACGCGACCTCAGTGCTCGGAACTATGAGAGACTGGATGAACCCGGACCTTCGCGCCAGGGGGCGGGCAGGACTTCCTCACGGGCATGAGCGATAGAGCGGCTACGGCGCGCAGAAGGAGCAACTAGGTCGACGAGCAGCAACGTCGTGAAGCATTATATATATATTGCTCTAAATTATATTAAACAGTTAACACATTGGCAATTCCTATGCCTCCAAAACTATAAGAAAGAATAGCATGCCAGCCGAGGCGGGTCAGGCGCGCGCTGCCGTCGACGTAGAGTCGCCGCAACTCTATCAACGTAAATAGTGAGTGGCGACGCTATACTGGTCTCCATGTCAGTTCCTTGAACAGATAAAGCCACATGGCTAGTTTGTTCGTTGACTTGAGTTGATTGTGCCATATAATGAGATGGGTGTGGTTATATATCATGATATGGATGTTATTATATAGTATGATATGGACGCTCTTATATAGGCAGCGTTCCACCTTATTGGATACGTCCACTCCTGGCTCGAGATTGGTATGCATGCTTACGTACGTACGAACAAGCAGGCAGGGAATTAGAGAATGTTTTATAATACTATTTTATAAAACCGCTAAACAAAATATAAAGTGAAAAATATAATATAAAGTTGTATATGACCGCCGTCTGATACTGTATCGAATTTAAGCGTAACCACGTTTAGTTGTAGCACGATAACATTGAAGACACAAATTTGAATTGCAGTATGAGTAATTTATTTATATATGTGTGTATATGTATATGTGTGTGTATGTATATATATATATATATATATATATATATATATATATATATATATATATATATATATTAGTTAGTGGGGCTTGATTATGGCTTTGAATCTTGTCCTATGGCCAATCACGTCTCAAAGGTAAAAAGTCGTATAATTATGGCTTCTGCAAGCTGGTATTCTTGGCGTGCTGCTGCTGCGGCTGGGCATTGTTGTTAAGTCGGGGTCATATGAAGGACGTAAGTAGAGGACCGTAAAAGGAAAAAGACGGAAGACCAATGAGATAGCGACGAACGGACGGGCTGCAGCGGAGAGTGTTTAGTGCTAAGTTCAACTGCCGGCTACCGGATGCTCTGGAACGGAGCTCCGAGGACGTTCATTGCTGGCTGTCCGCAACGCAGGACCATCGTTTTTGCTCACCGTTTTATCTGCTCACAGATGTATTCGTTTACTTTTGTTGTCGTCGTCGTTGTTGTTATTGTTGTTGTTGTTGTTTGCAGTGTGGTAGTTGTTGTTTTGGTCTGGTTTGCCAAACGTCGCTGATGTCATATGTAGCAGTGAGAGTAAGAATTTGTATGGTGAAAAAGCGTTCGTTTTCTGTCGTCGAACGAACAGCTACGCAGTTCGACATTCGTGATCGGGGGTCATAGAAGGAAAGATGGCGGAAGAAGATACAGCGCGCGCAATACGAAAAGAGGTGGAGTTCGCCAGTGTGTGTATTAGCGGCACATGACTTCACTGACGTTACTGAGTCAGTAACTCAAAAGCGAGCAGAGTCCTACGTCGGCTATCGTTCTGCGCGTTATCAAGATGAGGTGAATGCTACAGTAATCGCTTCGAATTCTCAAGTAAACTTGCTTGATTTACGAAACAAAATGACAATGTAGGCAATCAAAGGTTCCTTCATGCGGGCATTCATGCCATGGTGCTTCTAGGAGGCGTTTGCTGCCCGCCAATTTGCCACTGGTATCCACATGTCGGGTCTGCAGGCAGTGCTTCGGTAAATCTCGTCGAAATCGCGTATCCGAAAACTGGTGGAGCAGCGGCGAAAAGGGGCTGCTGTGACTGTGGGAACGATTGATGGGTATATACATGTTGATGTTCGCTAGCTATGTATTCATGATCTGTTCAACCAAACCCTGCAAAATCGTTCAACATTACACACCACACAATTATGCCACTCTCAATCAACGTGTCCCTTAATTGGTTTGTTTCGGCAAATGTAGTTTACTAAGTCAGCTCTACACACACTGTAAGTTTAGTTCATGGTATCCATTTGTCTCGCTGAAACAGCCTGATGCATTATCACACAAACAGACAAATTAAGATTGATTGCAGTTGCGTGGGGTGGGAAGTGATCACGCATTCTAGCCACAGGACACCCACCCGGTCAGGATGCTGATGATCTGCGGGACCATAATTACTGTGTTCCCTGTTGAAAAAATAATAATAATAATAATAATAATAATAAGTTGATGTTACTATCACTAGTAGTAATAATAAGTTATATATAATACGTTATATTGCTTAGTGGATCTATCCAACTGATATTTGTCGACATAATTCGGATCGTCAGTATGTACAGAAAACATTCGGACATGGATTAGCGAAACTGCTTCTCTATGTTGTTAGAGTCTTCGTGCCATAAATAATGTAACAATCGTAACGTGCGGGAAGGCAAAAAGAAAATAGGACAACGTTTTGGTTGATTGTGATGTGTTAAAAGTTTGTGAGTCACGACAAGAGATACTTTCGTTGGCCACCATTATAATTAAGATTCAGCTGTATTGGATGAATGACAGGTTAATGGAGCCGCTCTCTGTGTGTCGGTTATATGTCAGAGATTCTGCATAATTGGTGTACGCGGGTCATTTGAGAGAAAACAGTGGAGGTAACAAAAGGTGCGACAAACTAAGATATATATTTATATATATATATATATATATATATATATAGAGCGAGATATAGGAAGTGAGAGAAATGAGAGAGAGCGGGGGAGGGGAAGTCATTAACATGGAAGAAGAAGGACCGATCCACTGGGACACTTCTAGCTACACTCTGATGTTGCAATAGAGGATGTTTGCCTTGGCTTCATTTGCTTGAAGTCGAAACACCGAGTCGAATCGAATCGAACCTCGAGATGTCGGCAGATTGAAAGGCTGAAAGTGTTAGCTTAAGTAACTCCACGTTACGACGTGGACGACAGCGCGCCGCCATGTGTGCGCGGGTAGACGCCGTTCGATTGGTTTATGTATTTGACGATTTTTGGGGTAACGACTACTAGTTGTATGCCTGATGCATGCCGCTTCGCTGGATGAAATTGGGACGGCGCGTAGAACTTAAAGTGGTGCGAGGTGTTTTAGAGGTGTGGTCACAGGTGCTAACCACCCCGCCCCGACAACATTGTCAAAATAGAGCACATATTGTAGAAACACACTCTAGTAAAGGCAATCATCGATATGCTCGTCTGTGCCCGAATGATATCAGCATCGTCATCATTGTCGTCGTCGTCTTCATGATACCATGATATCATCATTCTTTATCATTCAAGCATTTGATCATTCAAGCGAGGTCTGCAACTATCGGAGGGTGATTCTGGCATAGCTGTTCTTCGAGCTTGTATGCATGTATGAATAGGTGAATGTGCCTTACAGGAATAGTAACCGTCCGTCAAAGTCGTTCACATATACATACCGTATGTGAATGCAAATGCACAGAGATATACAGACATTCACACACACACAGACATTCACACATATACACAATGATTCTCACGCCCAAAAAGATATATATATATATATATATATATATATATATATATATATTATGTATATATATTTGCGCACACACCAGCCACATTTGTAGATGACGTGTAAATGTGTACGAAAGTAATACCTGTATATACATCGACGTGCTTGCGGATTTGCAGCGGCACCGCTGTAGCGAGGTTGCTCTGCGCAAACGATATGGGGGGTGAAGTGGTTGATTGAGGTCTGCCAACCTTGACACAGGCAGATAACGAGATGGCGTTCTATGTTCTATGATGATGATGTTGTATGCTGTTTGTTTGCTCGCTCGCTCGCTTGCTTTATGCGCTACACATGGCGCTCACATAACTGCGATTTGTGTGTGCACACTTGTGTGTATATGGTGTTTAAGGGGAGACGTATGGTTGTGCACGGGAGCACGGGCAGGTTTCAGCAGCAGCAGCGGCAGCAGCAGCAGCAGTAACAGTTCAGTGCCGCATTGGTCGCGTTCCCCCAGAGAATGCCTACTCTAAGTCGACGTAATGTGATGATGAGGCGTGTATGTATGCTGCTGTGCGTCGCTCACCGGTGTTGCGCGTTTTGACCCTTGCTTGCCTGGCTGTATGTATGGGGGCGGCTGTATTGGGCTACGGTTAAGCGTTATTGGGCTACTGTTAAGGGCACTAAGCGTGCACTCACTCTCTCCGTTCGTAGCTGTAGCACTTGTTTTTGTTGTCTGTCGAGTTACTTAGGATCCTTTCAGCCGGTTTCACGACCAGTGTCGTAACATGGCCATTTGTGACCGGTGGCGTCGTCGTCGGCGTCGTTGTCGTTTTATTGCAGCGCTGTCGTCACCATTACCATCGTGCTCACAAATGCTCAGCCACTGGATCGCGACGAAACTGTTATGACTGACCTTCGTGGTCATCGTCGCGCTACACTAACACCGGCCGGCTGGGATGGAGGTGCGCGAACCCCACCACCGGCCAACCGGCCAAACGACCATACCCGGGCGCGGTGTGCTCTACTGGTGGCGCTCGGGTTTAGTCGCTGCTCGAATGTCTGCTTCGTGCGCCCTACTGATGACCCCCATGCAGACGACCGTTATTGTTGCACAAACTGTATGGCGGCATTAATAATCTTGTAATAAGGATCATAATCATCATCATCACCACCATCATCATCATCATCATCATCGTGACAGTCACCATTGTGTGAAATACGTATACGGTTTCGGGGCATGCTTTACTTCAGAGCCAGAGTAGGTAGCAGCGGTCACAGCAATGTCGCAGTACTAACAGAACAGTGCGTGCTAACGATGAGAAAATGCGACGACATGAACAAAACGAGCAAAAGCAACAGCAATAACTAGGTGACTTGGTTGGACCGCAGTCGAAGTAGGCTTGTGCGGAAATCAAGCGATTCATAACGGCAACGTATGCAGTTCTGTGGTGTGTTGCAGGCGGAAGGCCTAAGCGACGATGGAATGATGAGTAAAATTCCTAATAGATGATTGGTTAACTAGCTAGCTGCATGCTACTGGTTAGCCGTAGTCATAGTCACAGTAGTTTGTCTGTCTGCACTCGCTGTACAGTTAGTTACAGTTACGGCCGACTACGGCAAATGCCAAAGGGAAGGAAGTATTTCACGCGGCAATGGCTGTTTTAGTGTCCCAATGAGGCGACGAGTCGATGTCGGATTCGTCCTACATTGCACAAAAGGACAGCAGCAGAAAAAGAGCAGCAAAAGTGAGTGGTGGTTTTCTGCTGAGCACTTCGTCCGATTCCACTACTTTTCACTGTTCGATCGGCATATGCATTCTCTTACGGCATCATTCTGTGCCTCTTTATACTAGCTGACCTTGATCTTCTCTACAGCTAATGCTGCTGCTGCTGATTCGCATTGACACCTATTGACCTCGACGGTAAATCCTTTAGCTCTATCTAATCGCCTATTCCGTGCGAATCGTCTAAACCGTGGTCGTTCTACACCTATCGTCGCCATTACCAGCGATACACAGCTCTCAACGACGGCAGCTGTGTGAATTAACAACTCGGACTTCTGTTTCTGCTACAGCCTCCGGCCGGCGGCTTGAACTTTCTCTTGTATTCGGGATTCCAGGGAAGACGAGAGAGTGGGTTAGCGAATCGAAGCGCTCGAAGAGAGGGGACAGCATCTCATGGCGTTCTCAAGGTCAGCGAGGTGTGAACGGCTTCGGTCGAAGTGCGAGGTCAAACGCTTCGTGACCCAGGTCTACTTCGCTGTCTATAATCGAGGTGGCACACAGGACGGTAGTGGCGTGAAGCGTACGCACGCAGTTTCGGTTACATTGACGCGCTCGAGTGGAGCTGACGGTTGGTGCGCGCCTGCATTAGGGCTGAAGTAACGGTTCGAACTGGCATAGCATGTTGGCGACGGTTTCGTAGCTTGTGTCGTTTATTCTTATCGTGTATTCTCTGTTTGTTAACAGGATACATCGCTTGCAGAAAGCGCGGCCGTGCTTGTTGTGTTGTTAATAGCGGCTGTACTACAAATACTAGTTATAGTAATGTAGTAGTAGTAGTAAAACTAGTAGGACCATGTGGGACACACACAGCAAGGGCAATAGATCACTGTAAGTATTTGCGTGTGTGCTTTGCACGCGTATGTTCGTTGTTGCAGTTCAATTTCGTATGCGTGATTCTGTAGCAAGCGTGGTACTTGAATGGGATGGTCCTGGTTAATCTCAGTCAATCAATCAATCAATCACTCAATCGATTCATCGACCAGTGGTGGATCGGGAACATCATTGTTTCGGTTCGGTTCGGTCCGGTCCTCATAACGCGCTGATCAGGCATCGGTGATTGGATTAGCATGTTGTCGTTGTTGTTGTTGTTGTTGTGGTCGTAGTTTCGCGGGTCGGTTGAAGCGTGTGCAAAGCGGCTTCTCAAACGCTGATGAAACCCCGTTGAGATGTGGTGCGCATTGTCCCTTCGCGCCCTTTAGGAGAAGAGTATTCCTACTCCCGCTTCCCGACTGATGGCGCCGAGGGCGTCATTTATGACATCGGTATCGTTGCCCTAGTGGTTGGGCTGCAGGTGGTGGTGGTGGCGGCGGCGGTGGTGGGCGCTGAGTGGGTAGAAGGCGCCTTGTGCTCGTGGTGAAAGCGGGTGGGGCTCACTCGGGCCTTGCGACTGTGGGACGCCGCCTTCCGTGGCGAGGTTCCTGAAGTCGCATCGCGTCGTCTCGGGTGTAGTTTGGCGTGGCTCGTATCGTTTGCGTTTACTTGCTACATTTGCTAGCTTGCTTGCATGCTCCATGCATGCTGCATGCCTCTTCGTATAGCCCTGCATAATTCTGTCTGGGAGCCCAAGGAGTGTGGAACATCTTGCGTGTGGCCCGTTACCGCGTGGACTCGTCGAAATGTGGCTGGATCTGGCCAACCGCTGTCATGCGTGCCACGCAGTTCTTACGCAGCCAACGGCGATCGGCATCCACTCCACATTTGTTGATCGTCAGCTGGCTGGCTGTCGCTTACATTTTGCGTCGCTTCTGATGTTTTACAAACTCCTGAGCATCCCTGTCCCATTGGCGGGCCTCGAGTGCGCCGAGGATCTCATCTGTAAACGGGTCGACGGGCTATTAGTCTCTAGCCGCTCGCTCAACTCATAACATCGTGCTGGTCATTCAAACTAAACGTTTGGATCATTAATTGATTGGTACATCACCAAGAATAAACTATTCTATTATATGAATGTCCCTGTTCATCTCAATCCTGATAGTCAACACAAAACCACCATTAGCTTATACATCCATTGAAAGTGCTACTTATATTCAATACAATAAAGCTTTTTTTATACGTACTTTTCTCTTTTGGTTGAAGCAGTGGCAGGTCCATAGGAGTAATGTTCCGGATATTTTCCCCACCGTTGACTCCCGGAACCTACAGTTAGAAATACGCATTTATGAGCTTCATTCGAACGATGTTTATTCGACTCTATATAGTTCAATCAGGTTTGTTTATACCTACCTTATTAATTCGTTTAATGATCTACGAATATATATACGTATATATATATATATATATATATATATATATATATATATATATATATATATTGATTGATTTATTGTTCGCTTGGCATGTATACCTAAATACACATGTCACCCATTTACAGGTAGTTCAACAAGTTCTTAAAATGAGCTTTTCAGAATTCGAATTTTGGCGCGCTTCACCGTTATTGGAAACGGCAACTTTTCGACTGCCAGCAGTCAAAATATTATGGCGATTGGCCGTTGCAATTTCGTGTGATCGCTTTTCCCGTGCAACGTATCGGCGTGATTTTGAAAAATTGAGAAAAAAGAGTTTCGAGTGGTTATCAAGCATTTTATTTCAAAGGTTGGAATGCGACCCAAGTGAAAACTGAGTTAGACGAGGTGTACGGTGACTCTGCGCCATGTTTTGCCACTGTTTCCAACTGGATTAATGTGTTAAAAAGAGGTCGCAGGAGCACCGGGATGAACTACGTTCAAAACGCCCAAAAACGGCAACTGATTAGGAAAACGTGGAAAAGGTGCGGAAAATCGTTGCCGCAGATAAGCGAGTGAATATTAGGGAGATAACGGAGGCCTTGGGGATCAGTTTGGGTAGTGTGCATTTCATCCTGCACGAAAACTTGAAGATGAAAAAGCTCAGAGCAAAATGGGTGCCGCATTTGCTCAACCAAGGCCAAAAAGACGCGCGTGTTTCCGCTTCACAGCGAAAATTGGCCAAGATGTCGAAAAATCCGTCGGATTTTTGGGGCAGATTCGTGACCGTCGATGAAAGCTGGGTCCATCACTACACTCCCGAGACCCAAGAAGCATCTCGTCAATGGTGTGCACCTGGTGAAGGACCTCCGAAGAGGGTGCGGACAACGGCATCGGCCGGAAAAATGATGGCTACGGTTTTTTGGGACCAACGTGGAATAATTCTGGTCGACTACCTTGAGAGCGGTAAAACGATCACGGGAGAATATTATGCAAGACTGCTGGACTGCCTGAAGCAAGAACTCATCGTGAAACGGCCCGCTTTGCAGAAGAAGGTTGTCCTGTTTCACCAGGACAATGCTCCCGCACACAAGTCGCGGCAAGCAACGGCAAAACTGGCCCAACTGAGGTTCGAACTTATTGAACAACCTTCCTATTCTCCAGACCTGGCCCCCTCTGATTATTTCCTTTTCGGACATTTGAAGAATAGTCTCGGTGGAAAGCGTTTTTCCAGCAATGAAGAGGTTAAGGCTGCTGTCAATGCCTATTTTCAGTCTAAAGACGCGGAATTCTACTCAAGAGGTATAAATGCTCTGAAATCTCGGTGGGAAAAGTGTATTGAGCTTCTCGGGAAGTATATCGAATAAGAAAAAATTAAAAACAAGATTTGGAAAATTCTTGGTTTTCATTCTAAGAACTTGTTGAACTACCTGTATATCAGAGGCGCTTAGAGCGGCAGCATATATATTACCTACGCATCCATATAATCCATGTCTACTTCAATACCTACTGAGTATTTGCTTTCCATTGTGACAACCTCTGCTTTGTAATATCGACCAGGTCATTTCTAACATTTGGTCTTAGAGCTAGGGCCTCCGCCAGCTCTATATCTCTGCTCCCCCCTAATGCTATACATTCTCTAATAATATGTTCGATTGACTCATTCTCTAGCCATTCTGTACTCCTCCTTATATTTAGCTCTATGTATCCTTGTATCCAACATCCCTGCCCTGGCATCTGCCAATAGCCCACTCGCTCTTGAATTATCGTATACCCATTCTACCCCGCCCCTTTCGCGCTTTTCTCTTCCATACATAGTTGCCAAACTTGATTTGGAGCCCATCGCCAATTTCCATTTGTCTGTATATGACTTGTTTACCTTCAATTTCACCATTTTCTCGGATACCCTCGCTCTTGCCCATTGCTGACAATTGTACCCAATCTCCCTAGCTGCAAACTCTACTCTGCGATCCCACCTCGTTTTAATCCTAAGTGCCGTCTTTACCAGCTGCATCTGTTTAACCCATATTTTATTTGTTACATTTTCAATCCTACTACTAAATCTAAGCTTACTTTGTACTTCCCTTTGTATAAATGTTGACATTCTTCCTTCCCCCTCAAGGAATTCCCTATATATATATATATATGAGTGGTAGAGCAAGGTATGCGTACAGCGTACCAATGTAAGCGCTGCAAAACTCAACATCTATTTCTGCCAATCTGAGTAGCCGGTGATAAAAACTTCATACAATGGGCTCCACGAAGGCATAAACATCATGTTCACTTCTCGAGAAAGAAATGATATGAAAGATAATTTGATATATATATATATATATATATATATATATATATATATTTGTTTTTTTTTGTGCTGCATTGCTCACTTACACTGCTGTCACGCTATGCCTAGAGTTGCAAGACTTTCATTAGCTAGTAGTTTCCAAGGAGCGACACAAATGAGGCATCATTCGACATGAGGAGCCTTTGTGCAATGTGCACTATCGTCGGCAAAACATAGTTAAGACAATCAAACAAACAGACTAAGGTCACAAAGTGTTACAGAGTACTATCAGCACTTTGTTCTACATAAGGGAAGTAGAGATAACTAAAGTCTTGCAGGGAAGGGTAATCATGTATACGTATGAATATTTATATTTCCCTAGGGAGGGGCAAAAGGCTGTGCGGCGTCAGAGCTTATGCTAGCTGCCATTATGCATAGCTTCTTCCACGCGTCCTAATCCATATATATATACCTGAAAACGCACTTTCAACATATGATCGCTTAAGTTCCGATTCGTACGATTTTTAGCCGCAATATTTTAAACCAACCATCGGTTAATAAGGCTATTGTGTATGTATGCATCGTAGAACAATTAATTGTGGTGCATATACGAAGTTTTTTTGTACAAAACAAAAATCGATGAAAATTAAATGCTGCGGTCGTAAAGCATGGACACCTACATTAATGTTAACTCGCGGTGAATCTAGCAATGCACGTTTTGACGTTACACCAAACTATCTAGGAAGTCGGTGA
Source organism: Dermanyssus gallinae (assembly GCA_003439945.1). NCBI lineage: Eukaryota > Metazoa > Arthropoda > Arachnida > Mesostigmata > Dermanyssidae > Dermanyssus > Dermanyssus gallinae. The sequence continues at coordinate 279,822 of QVRM01001444.1, forward strand.
TCCGTATGTCTGAAGAGTTGCACGCACTTAACACATCAAACAATACATTTGCTTGGCGTATGTGAAGGTGGATACACGAGAAATGCTTTTTCTCCTGTTTTCCTATCAAATATATTTAATTGACTTACTTCATCTACCGTTTTGTTCACAAAACAGCCCCTACTTTTTAAATAACAGCGTTCTCTATTCTTGTTTTATTTGTTGTACAGGACCTTTAGAAGACATCGACTATAGCTTAATATATATATATATATATATATATATATACCGAGCAAGGTGGCTTAGTGGCAAAGCCTTTGCCTTGCATTCGGGAGGACTGGGTTCGAGACCCAGACCGGCCACTCTTAAATTGGTTTGCATGGTTTCCAATTTAGACAAGGTAAATGCCGGAGTGGAATAAACTTAGCCATGACATGAAAAATCCGTACACGGGCAATTGCCTTACAAAAAAAAAAAAAAAAAAAATATATATATATATATATATATATATATATATATATATATATATATATATGTGTGTAAGGTTAGTCACAAAGTGCTGCCGATATCCTAAAGGACATTCAGAAATGTATTGCATAGCCAAATGTATGCTTCAGAGCTTTAGCAAGATTTAAAACAATTGGAATGGCAAGATGGATGCTAACGGCAAGACCCAACCTAAGACTCTTCCATTGTAAGGTTAAATCATTAAATCATATTCTGTAGTAAGGGCTGTAGTCAAGGGTCAAAGAAAGTGAAAAACGCGTCTATACGCAATATTTGTTGCATGGCTATTACCACAACCTCTGTACAGGCCTTTTCAATAGAAAACTTTAACCTTTTTAGAGTCACTCTTTTGTTCGTTGCAAACGTGAACAAATTAGCTTTTGACACTCTTCAAGCTTCCGACGAAACAAACAAAAGAAGAGGTAGAATCAGAGCTATAATATGAGTACGATCCTATGCGAAGTCCACGTAGCCGACATATGCGGCTGGCGTAGTAATAATTAGTAATAATGGATCTTCTACGAAATACGAAATCAATTTCTTTCCACGTCCCTACGTTCAGTAGGAATTGATTTGCTAAGGAACAGACTACAGGGTGCGTCAGCTAAATCCAGACAAATTTTGGCGGGCTACCCAGCATAGACGGAAGGCGTTAATTCAGATCTGTTGCCCACTCATAAAAGAACAAAAATGCATTGTCATCATGGACGGCCGCCGCAACCTGGGTCCAGAATAGACCAAAGAACAACCTTTATCCAATTGCTTTGTGCAGGACATCGGCCAGCCGAAATCGTCCATATCACTGGATTTAAAAGAGCAACGGTCTACGACATTGCCCGACGCTACAGAGATGCAGAAGAGACAGGCTAGGTAGTGCAACACCTGGAAGCAAGATTCACAACCGCCGACGAGAAGTGAGGACGCTAAAAGTGATCAGAATGGTGCAAAACTGCGTTTTTAAGGATCCAAGACTATCGATGCGCCGTTTAGCGATCAAATTCAATATGAGTGATTGTTCTATGCGTCGGATTATCAACGAAGAACTGCGCTACAAGTCTTACACGTTTAAAGTCAGACAGATGTTGTCTCAGGCCGCGAAAAATAAGAAGATGACTTGCTGCCATCTCATCCTCACGTTTTTGAGACACGAAATGTTCTTTAGACATAAATTGCGAAACGGGCGATGACGTTTAGTCCGGATTTAACTGACGCACCCTGTACAAGGGTAGACTATCCTTGTTGATTGTACAAGCGTGCCTTCATTAGAACGTGCTTAATAGAGTGGAACTCATTAATCGAACGAATTTTCAAACCTGCTCAATATATATACTGTGTAATCGTATGCGAGACAAATGACACATCTTATTGGAAAACCACCTAACCTTGGCACTATTATTAGAGGGGTGGTAAGGCACCGTCTCATTAATGAGACATCTGTGCTTCTATGGTATTCTCTGTTTTTCTTCGGTCATAGTTGATTTTGACCCATTGTTCTCGGATATGTACTTTTTCGGGCTGACCCTCAGCCAACATTTAACGTCCACGGGTTTGCTTTCGCATTACTTCGTAAGACGAACCCCATAAATACAAATCTGCAAGGGTGGCACTAGAACCCGAGCACCTATGTGTCTACTCGGAACGCGAGGCGCATGCGAGTGCACCTCGCCACCGGGCTCGACGCTTTTCCGCGATCTGCTCTATTCGGAAGCAATTTAGGGTAGGGCTGCCAAGTCTGCCAAGTTTTGTATCTCATAAGAAATCCCATTAAATCTGTGTTGAAATAAGGAACCTCTATAAATAAAATATCACTGAACAAATTTGCTCGGTAATACATACATTTATAGAATATCTCCACGGTATCATATAATATCTCCTAACGTGTTTTTGCTCCTTTCAAAACAGCTCCTATCCGATGCAATGAGCAGGAAACAGCCGACATCCTTGCTGAGCTTTTCCGACTCACGACTCGTTTGAGAGGGCTGCCTACGAGAACACACCAGCAGAAAATGAATTCCGGGTATACCAGCCTTTCGAGGTTCGCCTAGCGGCTAACAAGCTCAAGACGGGAAATCCGCCGGTCCTGACGGCATTCATCCGGCTGCAGTCAAGCTCCTGTTCCAAGAGTATCCAGTCGCAGTTGCCCTTACCTCCGCGATGAGAATAGGAGAGTTCCCACTAGTATGGAAACAAGCAGAGTAGTCCTTATCCTCAAAGTGAATGGAGGATACCGGCCAATCTGCTTACTAAGCGCCTTAGTCAAGGGATATAAAGCCATCATCGAAGAAATGCTCAGGTTATTTGCGGAGGATTGCCGACTTCTGTCAACGGCACAATCTGACTTCCGTAAACACAAATCGGTTCTAACGGCAATCCACAGGGTCATCAGTAGATTTGAGCAGGTGCGTAGGTCTACCACCAATACAAGACAGCTAACCATGGTCACCCTCTTGGATGCGAGAAACGCCTTCAACATACTTCCATGGAAGACTACCTTGGACGCGCTTGTTCGTAAAAAGGGTTCCGCCGTAGCTAGTAAAGGTAATATCTGGATACCTTAAGGAGAGGTCCGTATCAAACGGCTAAATCCAAACAAAGCTCTGCACTCAACAGCAGAATGGATGAAGGCCGCGGGGCTGGCGCTTTTCAGGGCTGCCATATGGGTCAGAGCGACCCTTAGGTCAAAAAAAGCAAAGCTAATCCTGCGCAAAACGCAGCGGATCGCACCCCTTAGGGCAATACAAGACTACATAATAATCAGCACAACCGCAGCCTGCTAGAATTATTTTTTAAGTGAGACGCCATTTTCTCCGGTGCCCCCGGAAAGAGCCTACCCAAAGTGCTACCAAACATACAGGCACGCATAGCAAGGCCAGAAGGGGCCTAAATTCTACCTGACACAGGTTCTCACAGGGCATGGCAATTTCGAATTATACCGCTACCGAATAGGGAAGGCCCCATCAGAAACATGCCTTTTCTGTGAAGATGCCCTGGACGACAGTCCATAAAGCACGCTCCTCAAGGCTGGAACCGTGTCGATCAGACTTATTCGCAAGAAATCGTCTAGAGCGAGAATAGCTGATACTAAAATTCAGGACCCCCGCGAAATTGTTTGAAAGGTTTCATGGAGTACATCCTGGGTTCGGCCCAGGCATGGGAATTGGGAGCAGAAGTAGCACAAGAGGTGCTAAAAACAAAGCACAGAAGATGCAAGAAAAGGCACAATCGTTTTGAGGCCGGCGCGGCTTAAGAAAGCGCAACTTTGAATCAAACGAGTTTGCAAGGGCTAGGACAAAGTGCGCCTGACAGGTGGGAAAAAACCGGGAGCAACCACGGCCAATTGATCCAATACGGCATTCGCCACTTTATCTGATGCACTGTTCAATGGACATCTGGGACATCAGAGACCGAAGTTTAAGGAGGGAGGTGCGTTTAGTACACCCATCCTTTGGAGTCGAGTCCCACACAGCTTGAGATGGAAAGCGATATTTCCTACTCGTAGCGGTTGTGTGTAACTGCAGTTAACCCTCCTCCACAAAAAAACCCGCTGCAATACCTTGTGCCATCTTTTTCCTTGTCTTAAGGGGGCTGGAAATATAAGTTATGAAAACCAAGGCAAATTAAGAATGAGAGTCAATTGGCTGCCAAAGACGTTATACGTTGCGAGGCCAATCCTTGGAATTCAACAACTCTTTCCGGTATCTGAGACTTCAGCTCTATTATACTGGGACAATCTTTACTGCGCACATCGTCAAGACAGTGCGCACAGCCCTGGTCTCTCTTTATGAAGAGGCGACATCCGGCGACTGTCCATCCTGCGGCAGTGACAGTATTCTACCTCAAGATTATTCAAAGGCTGATATATGGCCGTGACAAGGTATGGGGACACCTCACTCGGGCAAACTTTGGTTTGCTTGAAAAGTGTTTCACAATGTACATGAAGCGAGCATTTTGCTTGTCAATGCAACTGTGTGTACCTAATGCCTGGCTGTGCGCCGGTTGTTGAGATAATTCGATTGAGGTTGAAGACCCCGCGTACAGTGCTATTTGAAAGCTTTGTCTCGAAATGGGAAATAAAGTTAAACAAATCCGACAAGAGGTAGGAGGCCTGGACATTTTCAGTTCCTCTCACCTCTGGTCTGGTCTTGCACGTGACAATCGCCACGTCTATATTAGATACATAGTTTATAGCTATCATCACCTGGTCTGTTCGACTACGAACTTTAACGAGAAGTATACAAAGTTCATCTGTCGACTGTGCTCTCAAGCGTGTACGAAGTAGCATGAGTCTGCCCGCCTGGCCCTTACGGATACATCCGTGCACTGCCTCTCTCGAATGACATGCCAAGAGCAGCTGACAACGTTATAAGTATTAAGCCGAGCTCGGTGGCGTGGTGCTCCAAGTTGTGATATCAAGTTGAGGGCTTCTGCAACGTTTTCTTTATATTCTATTTAGTTTTGCAAAGAAGCCCCCTCAATTTTTTAATGCGATAGTATTCCCTATTGACCACGGAATCAGGTAGCAGATATTATGGAAGACGTTTCTTTTGCAGTCGAAAAAAAACAGTCAAAACAACCTTGGAAAATCAGTCAAAATGACCTTCACTGGGAGAATTAAGCTTGCCGTGATCGCAGATTTATTGCTCTTCTATTTTTGGTTTACGTATCATTAGTACATTTTCACAGGCATTATATGACAAAAACTAAATTTAACGGCTCTCATAGCCGATTATCAATGCATGTGTTGGCATGCCTCTTGGCCTCGAGGTGCATTAAGAAAACTATAAACACGAGGAGGTAGAGTCGCAGTTTCATAAATCACAGCAGAAATGTCGTAGAATAGAGTATAGGTTTAGATTGCAACGGCCCTTTTCGTGACCACAGACATTTACACATATGTATATACGTAAAAACCTTAGTTTTAACTGCATTGTCAAGTAAAGCACCTAACAGTAGTTACGGCTTGCTTAATATAAGGCCCTTGAAGAAAGCAATTTAGTAATTAAGTAGCACATGCATAAAGTACCTGAGTTAGTGGTAGGAATGCCTCTCCTTCGAAATCGTTGCGCGTCATCATGTCATGATCCATGACGGTGAAGCAAAGAAGTGCAACTTCTTGTCGACATTTATCCACCGTCACCGAACTGTAAACATCACAAAATTAATTAACAAAAATATATCAAGTAGCACACATAAAGACCGTTGCACTGCAATAGCGACCACCAAATTACTAACACTACAAGCATTAGTAACGACTTAAATTCGACATTTCGACAGTCAATAAACTATATATTATTGCTTCCGTTCATGCAGAGCTTTTGGCAATAGCCTAGCATACAAACTAGAAAATATGGCTGTATTTATAATCTATAAACAAGCACATTGTAGATCCGATGTATGTGGCAACATGACGGAACGCTTTAATGGCGAGCGCAAAGGAAAGGCTATTACAAATCCGAGCCTCACGTAGGCTAGGTACATACAATTCGAAGGTCTCATCGAAGAGCGGGTACAATGTCCTTTTCTGGACGCGAGTGCGATGTTGAGGGCAGTTCGGAAACAGGTGGCGAGGCTGCAGTTCAACCAACACAAACGGGTCCGAATAGCCGTTCGGGTCGAGCGGTAGAAGATCTCGTGCGTTCATGACTGTGATGTAAAGAACAAGCATTAATCGCAGGCAAGCAGTGCATTCAAAACGTAAATAAATATATATACATATATATACACATGGATTTTTATTTTGGAGGATGTTACTAGATTGAAGCAAATATTATATATATATATATATATATATATATATATATATTTACATATATATATTTTGTACATCATCTTCCATGACATAAATATGGTCATGCAGCATCCTGCATTTGCAGAATCCCCCTTGAATCCCCCTCGTTTTGCTACTCGCCGTTTACTTTGAGCACGTCTGGAAACTTTAGTACTTAGTCTCGAAGTCAGCTAGGTCCCCAGTTTCTGAATTAAGATATCTGATTACCTGCCAGATCTGTTGAGACTTTAGACCTACTCGGTAGAAACTTATTTTGGAGAGAAGACCGAGCTTCGCATGCCAAACGGGCGTATTAAACAGACGGCCAAGCGCTTCGTTCCATCGATTTTCCGAAGAGGCACCGCCACAGTCCTCGGCAAGAAGTACGCATCGCAATACTCTCTACCGCGCACCTCAGAAGGAGTGTCAACGTCGCAGGGGAGCCGTTTCGGCAATTTTGAGAAAGGGTTAGCCGAGATGCATTAGCCGTTGACATGCTGAGGTAAAAGCTCGGTTGGTAGTGCAACAATGTCCCATTTTTTGTTCTCACGACTTCCGGTTGAAGGAGAATGTGGCTAAGATCTCCACTTCCCTTTTTTAGTTAAATCTTCGCAGGCGCTAATTGTTAATCTTCGGTCCTGCACGCGTACGCGGAACACGGATTTATCAGCAAAACTTTTACAATCCAGCCAGATTGTGGGACAGCGGCACTCTAACGGGTTAACGCTGATTGCCTTCAAGGGAGGAAGACCCTTGTTTGGGAGGGTATCGTGGTTAGCTTATTAACGTCTTCTATGGTTGGTCTCTACGGGACATTTAATCTCAGCTACACCGCCATGCTCACCGACAGAGAACAAGCTTTATAGATATATCCAGGACCTTGATGGATTTACCAGTTGCCCCATATGGTCGCATTCAAAACACTTGGAGGACTAGGGGTTGTATTGCGCGAGTTTTATACAGAGCTTTTGCAGCCATTGAAGTAGCAATTTTTGCCTCTAATGACCCTCTTTCGCGGCCTAGCAAAATAATGCATCAACGACACTGATCACTATTCTCGTAGGGTTGATATACAATTTATAACAAAGATGCGCTGAATCTAGACATTTTCAGAAGACACGAATGCACGCCTGCTAGCGACAATTTTCTGTCTACCAATACTCTGTAGTCGGATGTCTATGGTATGAGCGAAACTGAGCTTTAGTATCTGTTTTTCGTATATGTTTAGCTTATTATGCATACACGTTTCCTCCTTTTAAATGTATATATATATATATATATATATATATATATATATATATATATATATATATATATATATATATATATATAGTGCGCTATGTGACACATTGTGATAACAGACAACATGGACAAATAAATTTGCCGGCGGGCTATGTCGGTCCAATATATATATATATATATATATATATATCACCACCTTTACCTTTATTTCACTCATATTGAGTATAAACGTTTGATATATATATATATATATATATATATATATATATATAAAAAGATGCCGTACCATCGACTGTAAGCGAATCGGCCGAGGCGTTGTAGAACGTTCGCACGGTGAGGTAGCCATAAGGGTTGGCACCAGTCGACGCGCCGCTGGCAGTCGTTGAAATGCCCATTGCCGTTCCCGCGCTTGTCGCTTGACTTTGGCGCCGCTGCTCCTCGAGTCGCTGTAGGCAGTACATCTCGATCAGGTACTGCGTGTCGGCCTTGTGCAACTTTAGCAGACGATCGAGATCCTGCCCATTCGGCACGCAGAAGAAAATTATGAGACAGACAGTTCGCGACACATCGACAGCGACGACAAAAAAAACAGGACTCGACTCAACTAGAATATGCCCAACATGGCCAGAAGTTACGCCATACATACGAGAGAGAGAGAGGGAGAGAGAGGTGAAGTTTAAGGGAAGGAACGGATGCGTATCGAACAGCGCGCTTAAGCCGTTATCCCTAACTAAATGGGTATGTTGTTATTAGCACTATAAATGCGATAAAGGGTGGTATCATCACTTGTTGTTGTTTTTGTTGTTACTGCTGTTGCTGATGCTGCTGCTGTTGTTGTTATTGTTGCCGTTGTTGTCATGCTACCGCTCTAGAACAGCTGCTGGGTTTCCCTTTAGCGCAACGCCTCCGGTAACAGAATGTACATACATTTGCTATATTCGTTTAAGCATGCTTAGGCGATTGGCTTTTGAAGATGACTCTGAGGCGTACTGTGAACTTCGGTACCTAGGTCTAGTACCACTCGCTGGATCGTTCACCCCCCGCCCGCCAAGCTTCTCGAGGTATGCTGTATTATTGCAAAGTTCCACCAAAGAGCTCCTGAGATTTAATGAAGGCTATGTCCTCCCCTCTTCCCTCTTTCATCTTCTGCTTTCCTAGCTATCTCGCTTTCTAATTTTGCCCCTCGACATCAGAGTATTTATCCCGCTTCTCTTATGCCTAAGTGTATATATATATATATACAGTTAGGCACAACAAATAGCGGTGTACATATATACTACGTTCAATTTTGCTTACAACCATTTCTCGTGCCACTAAAAATACCCATTAAATGAGGCAATAATTGGTGCCGGTATCAATGCAGTTTGAACAAGATCTTCAATCTTCAAAGGCTTTTTGGCAACGCATTTGTTTCTACCACTCCGCTAACGAAACCCTTCGAATTGTAAAATAATCGCCAAGCTAGTGATGTCCTTTCGGAGCGTCCTCGAAAGCAGCAAAAGCGTACAGGTGTATGCCCAAAAGCAAATCAACAATACTTTTTAGAATAAAAATATCCTAATTAAGTAATATAGGTCAAATTGAGGGGCAATCCCATCGCAAGCCGTAGCTTACAACATCGAAGGTTAGTTATTAAGTGACTTATAAGCAGTTTGTAGTTGATGACTGATTGAGCTATCGCATATAGAGGGGTTCCTACGATGAATGGTGGCAACATGGCTAGTTACAACATAACCATTCATTCGATTAATTCACGTTTTTTCTCCGATAAAACGTCGCGACACAAAGACAGCAAGACCCCCTATCGAAGCAGACAAGTCTACGGGTTAAGTACAACGTTTATTACAAAGATGTATGCAATATAATAAAACACAACCATAGGGATCTCAATACATACATGCATACATACATATATATATATACGCGTATGTTTATCGTCACACAAAATAGCAGGTGTCATATGTGCACAGTGGAGGAACTGGAATTGAAGGTCAATGTTGTCATTATTATTATTATTTCTGTTGTCGCTATTGCTGTTTGTTTGTTTGTTTTTTGAGCAGGCTTTTCGTCGTCACTGGTCTTCCGAGTGGACCTCAAGTTGCTGTTGCTGCTGCCGCTGCCGCTGCTGCTTTTGTGCTAAGGTCGTCCCGAGTTGCTCCATGTACGGACGACGCATCGCAGATTAAGGAAGTGCCGCAACGCTGACGTACAAACTAAGCTTGACTGCTCAAAACCGAGCAGTTCTATCATTCGCAGCCGCTCTACAGGCTTTGAACTCGTCCTATTCACTGGTACACTCTGCTGCACCGCTACGTGAGTGCATTCTCAGTCGCTCCTATACCGCCAATCGCCAATACCAATGTATCTAGGTAGCTGTCATTTTTTTGTTACTAATTCAGCTGGCCGCTTCCGGTCGACTCACACCTGACAACAACAACACCTGAGGTTTCACTTGAGGCTGTCCCATTGGCACATTGCAGTAGACCACAGATCTATCTGAAACTGCAGGTGCTGCAGAGACTTCTCAATGTGACACTCAGCGTCGGCGTTCGCCGAACTCCTCGAAGTTTGGCGGCCCATTACGTTCGAGCCGCTTGCTGAATCGATTGGTCGATTGAGTGGCGCTGAGAGAGAGAGAGAGAGAGATACAGAGTAATCCAGTGATCGGCGCTCACTGTTGCTGCTGCTGCTGTTGCTGCTAACTAGTCCTAGACTCGTTGTTGCTGACGGATTCCTTAGCGGCTGGCGCCCCGAGCGGCCGGAGCTGGCTGTTGATTGACGGATTGTACTCGAGCTCCTCGTCCGTGAAGCTGAACAGGTCGGGCAGCGGCACCGCATTGGGCAGGCAACAGCCCGGCTGGCGGAGCTCGTCGAAGAACGGATCGGCCAGCGCGTCCCACGCTTTCGGCCGGTCGCACGGCGCGTACCGAAGCAGGTGGCGGAGCAGCGACACGCTCGGCTGGGACGCTCGCCGCTCGAGCACCGAGTCCATGTCGCGGCTCGAGCAGCGCGGCAGCGCGTCGTCGTTCCGGATGCCGAGCAGCGCGGCCTCCTGTCGCGTCGGCGAGCCCAGGACGGCGAGGATGCGGCTGATCTGGTCGACCGTGCTGTCGCCGCGGAACAGCGGCGTCAGCCGCACCATCTCGGCGAAACAGCAGCCCGCCGACCACATGTCGATGGCGCACGTGTAGTCGCGGCTGCCGAACAGCAGCTCGGGCGCCCGGTACCACCGCGAGCAGATGTACGACGTGTTCGACACGCCGTCGGTGAGCACCTTGGCCGAGCCGAAGTCGCACAGCTTGAGGGTGCCCTTCGACACGTCGACGAGGATGTTCATCGGCTTGAGGTCGCGGTGCGCGATGGCCCGGTGGTGCATGAACGCCAGACCCCGAAAGATCTGGTAGAGGAAGCAGCGGTAGAGCACGGGCTGGATGAGCGTCCGGTCGCGTCGGTGGCGCGAGATGACGCTGTGCAGACTCTCGGGCATCCAGTCCATGATGAGCTTCTGCCGGCTGCCCAGCTGACAGACGCCCACCGTGCAGTAGTAGCGCAGGCGGACGAGGTTGACGTGGCGCATCATCTTCATCATGCCGATCTCGCGCACCTTGCCGCGCTTCCGACACTTGAGCACCTTCATCGCGAGCAGCCTCTCGTCCTCCGCCGGCTGGTCGGTCTCGATCTTGTAGACGGTGCCGAACGTCCCGCGGCCGATCTCCTCGATGACCCGGTAGCGAAACCGGACGCCGGACGATGTCGACACCGACTCGACCAGCATCTCGTGCCAGTCGGCACCTTCATCGGTGCTCCCGCTGATTTTCAGGTTTTCGCTTTCTTTACGAACGTGCTTGCTTTTCGGCTGTGACTCGGTCCCCGATTTCGATAGTCTCTTTCTGCACCAAGACCTTAACCGTGGCAAGATACTAATATCTCGCCTCCGGCCCATATCACGGTCCCAAATTTACGAGAAGGTTCGTTGTCATCGACGAGTGACGACCGGCCGGCCACGTTTCGCAACATTGTGACATCAATATTGACCAATAGTACGTGCGGTCAGTACACACGTAGAGTACGACCAGTGTTAGCTATTACGACGGTGCTAACGACGGTCGACAAGACACACCCGTACGCACTGAAGAAGTCCATTCGTCCAGCGGTGGCATAATGTTTTAATGCATCGGAATGACGCCCTACTTTTTGTTTTTGTGGAGAGCTGTAATCGTAGTAACAACAACGTCTACTCTACTCATGAGGAATCAAATAAAAATCCCAGTGAATGGCAGCTTCTGTTCGAACAACGTCCAACGTAACATGACAAATGCTTTGTTTACAAGTAAAAGGGCAAAACGACCCAGGTTTCCGATAGATCCGTTGACAGTTCCGAATACAGTGGCAAATAAACGTGAGTTTAACAAACGGTAAAGAGGTGTTTGTCAGTGTGTGCACATTTGGTCAAGTGTTGGTCCTAAAACTAACGTAATGGGCTCGAGATGGGAAACAGGCGTTAAAGTCACAGCTTGTGGGCTTCGGACGCTGTTGACTCTAATGTTGAAAAAGTGCTCCAGAAGTACAGCAATTGATGAAACGCGCTTTAATTTTGTTGTAAAAGGCAGAGGCCAAAGATGGGTTTTTCTCTCTTCTCTCTAATGAAAAGGCTCTTAGAGTTGGCTAAAAGAGCCTTTCCATTGGGGAAGTCCTACAAAAGTCCTTGTTTTGGAATGTATCTGTCTTGTTTTAGCGCTCTTTACTAATTATCGGTACTTAGTAAAATAGGGCTTTCACAGAGGTGCACGAAACAGAACTCTGGGTAGCAAGGATAACCTGTACAGCCGGACGTAAACATCGAGGTCTCTGATAGTGAAGTTTGTCAGGCATTGAATAGTGACAACAAGCCAGGTTGAGGACCTGTCTAAATCTGTGATATGCCGAAGCCTAGTAATATGCCAAAGCCTAGTAATATGCCGACCGAAATAAAGACGAACATGACAGTAAAAGGAAATTAGAAAGACCCATAATACGTTCAGACATCGTTCAGACATCGAAATGAAATAAGTGTTATTTATAAAATTATAACATATCAAAAAGCCTATCAAATTAAAAACGTAGATCTATTTTGGATTCGCCGTGGAGATGGACACGCACGTAGAGGAGGTTTCGCTGCTAATCTCCAGAATCGCAGAGATCCGGGGTCCATCATCGTCTGCGCAATGGGACTCTGCCGTCTCCGATAAGCCAAGCTCCTCCACTCGACGAGAACAAACCCAGGCGGCAACCGGGTTCAGAGCTGGCCCGGTATAATCCCACAACAAGCGCAGAGTGGAACACGCTACACACGGAACGACGAGACCCAAAAGCTCAACAAAAGCAGAGAAGACTGAACGACCCAGACCGGTAGTCTTTATAGAAGAATATGGCTCACTAGGGTGAGTGAACCACACGCAGACGGTGTTCTCAACGGAAGAAGGTTCTCGAGTTGCTTCCGGGCAGTTCGAACCATGGCGTACATGATCCGTTTTACGAGCTGTAGCCGCAGAACAGCCGCAAAGGAAATTGACACAATTGCAAGCTTTGCTTTAAACTGAAATTCGCCGTCTTGATGCAAAGCACTACCGAAAGCAAGTGACCTTATCTACCGCCAACGCTTTATTGACCAGAAAGGTCTGACACACTGCAGATCACGCCCAGACAGACTGGAACTACTGGCTTACAAAAAGTTCCCAATTATTTCGGGACAAGATCAGTGTGTGAATTTGTTTACTCGGAGCATACACCCTTGCAAGAGTCTACACTAAAGCGGCGTCGCGGCACTTTTTCACAAATATTCGGGGCCTGATCTTGCATGCTTGCAGAGTAGTGAGGAAGCGTATGGCAAATTGTGGGTAAGATTTAGAGTATTGCCGGCAGCATAGACGAAGCTTCAAAAAGCAAAGGAAGCAAAACATTTTTTCAGGTTTACAGGTGCGTACCTAGGTCGGAGGTAAAATATACTGCAGGGACGTAAACGAAAATGGGCGGAAATATTGTAGTACTACTATTAAATTGTGCTGACACAAGGGCGACCCATTTATATAATACGATAACTGGTCTCCGACCAAACTGCATAGGAATTTTTTCATTGGCACTTAGGACTGGTCTTAGCTGGTTTCGACAAAGAGTTCAGATACTCTCAGCCCGAGTATTTTAGATACTCGAGCGTTGCCGTAGGAAGAGTCTGAGGTTGGCTTTGACCTCGAAGCCAATACAGGCAATACCACTTGCGGTGCACAGCGTATGTCTACTAAAAGACTCGTCCTCTTCCAAAGCATACTGGCCCCTATGCTGTATCATCTCTCGATGCGGCAGAGAAACTGCACAACCAAAACAGCAACGAATCAAATTCTCAGGCGCCCAATTTGCCTTTTATATCAGCTGTCGAAGGCAATTCAAAATACCCCACAGACATGGTACTAATACAATCACCGCCGAACGAAGAGACGCTTAAGAACTAAGATCGTCGCTTCCGGCAGGAGTATGACGAACACACTGCTCTGCGCCTATGCTAAAAGGTAACTGTCAGCCGCTTTATCTCGAAACAAAGGCCATATTATCGAGCCAGCAAGCGACAAAGCTGTGATAGTATGTATTGCACTTCTATTAACACGATAGCACGTGTATACGATGTGTGTTTTCTCGTATGGTGGTACCAGCGCGCTTTATGTTGGGGCGACAACGGAAGATGTGCAGAAGAGTGAAACAGTCTCTAATTACAGCCCAAAAGATGGCGGTTTTTTGTGCAACACTGTTGATCTACCCACCAGTTCCCGGCGCCAATTGTTGCTATAGGGGCACGTTCCCGATAAGTGCAGTGAGCGAATGTATGTTCATGTTGGGTAGCGAAAGGGAGCCTTCTACTTCACCCTCGGTCGCTACCGATTTATTTGGGCCTCGCTCGCGACAGCACTCATGCCACGTCGCCGAACTTATTTGCAAGATTAGACCACGTAGCCAATCAATGACAGGGACAAGGAGTTTCTCGTTGATGCGTTCAGCACCAGGTCCTCAGCGGCAGCGAGTTAAGCGGCTACAACCCCTGCCAGTATCACATTACGACGAAGTAACGCGAAAAAGTCTGATTGGGCCCTCTGCGGAGATTGCCAACACCGTAGCGGGCGATTTATCGACAAAAACACGGGCAGCAACAACAACAACAAAACAGCAACAAGGACGACAACAACAACAACAACAACAACAACAACAACAACAACAACAACAACAACAACAACAACAACAACGACAACAACGACAACAACAACAACAACAACAACCTCGGATAACGTTTTAGAAGAGTGCACATCTTATAACCCTCTAAAAGTACGCGCGTGTAAAATTCACCTCGAACTTGTGTTTGAAAGCATTTACGCATTGCCTACGGCCTGTGGGTATTATGACACAAGTTGCTACGGCGGCTATCAATTCTACACTTAGAGGCTTCTGGCTAACTCGCAGGCAGGAGAATAGCAGAAGAAATGCGGGGCCAATCTTGCACAAAATTGATAGAATAGGCAACGAGAACAACCTCTGCAAGATGGATGCACGTAGAAGTGAGCTGACGCACAATGAGATACACCTTGCTTTCTATTCACTGTATAATATTACATCATGCCCAAGAAGTGGCACTAAATAACACTTCACCACCTTCAGGCGCAAACCGCGGCTGACAAGGCTAGACTACGAGCTTGATTCGATCCGATGAGTGGCAAGTGGCTTCAGGCCCTCCCCTCGCCGCAACTAGGTACGATGCTGGACAATAACACACTCCACATCGTGTCTGGTCTGCGGCTTGGGGAGACGGTCTGTGCCGCTCATCCTTGCAGCCGGTGTCGGTTCCCCGTAACAACATCAGGGGAACACGCTCTATCGTGCCGATACAGCGCCGGCCGCCACCCACGACACTATGCAATAAACGACGTCGTCTGTCGTGTGTACTACATAGTGCATAGGTGCCGGCTGTGAAAGAGCCACTAGGACTCAGCGCCAATAGTGGGTTACGACCGGACGGTAAAACTCTAACCCCTTGGGAAAGAGGTCGCCTACTTGTATGGGATGTTACCGTGTCGTGTACATTGGCCAGCAACTACGTCGCTCGAACAAGCCAGAAAGCTGGTGCTTCTGCTTGTCTTGCGGAGGACCGCAAGTTAGCGAAATACAGAGAACTGAATCCACAGTTTATCGCCCAGCCAATTGCCATAGAAACTTACGGACCATGGGTGAAGAAACGTAAAAATTTTTCAAGGATCTGGGAAAAAGACTGAACGCAGTCACAAGGAATCCTCGTTCTGGAGAGTTCCTACTGCAGCGAGTATCGATCGAGCTTCAGCGGGGAAACGCGGCGTCAGTCGAAAGGTCCCTTCCCTCCGCCGAAGGGTTCCCTCAGATCCCGTAGAAAAAGATATGTTCTTAATACAATTTTAATTAAATAGTATTAAGAACATATATTTGCTTGTAGAACAAGTACAATACACTTGCACTTGAGTATTTTTATGCATCGTCGCCTTTATCACCTTCTGACGTGTAAGCACATCATGGCCGGCAAACAAATGGCCGGGATAACTGTCTGTAATGGTTGCAGAGGTGAAAGGCTTTGCCACTAAGCCATCTTGCTCGGTATATGACACACCTCTCGCATTTTGACTAATTTTAGAATAAATAAGAACATCTGTATATTGCGTTATATATTTAATTATTTTCCCTCGCATCGTCTTGTAGATATTAAATCAAATTGTCCATGTTTTCTTTCTGTCGTGGCTCTTATTTCAAAAGATCGCTGCAACGTTTTATTAGACTATATCCAAGTACAATGTTTTGTATTTATGGTTAGTTAATTTATGATTAGTTGGAAATAATTATATTATATTTATTTGTATGTTAATGATTTGTGATGACGGTCTTGCACTTGCGGATACGGGCATAGTTGTCTTTTCTGTTTTCTGCTACTGACTATGTACAACCTAATGTAGTATATCTATGTATACCAATGAGATGTATGTCAATCATAAATTTGTCGTTGATAGCAAATTATGTTCGGTTCCTTAAAAGGATCATTTTATTCCAAAGTAGAAAGCAGTGCACATCCTTTAAGGCAATACTTTTCAGCAAGATCCTATATATACACGCTCCGTGTGTTGATTACATTGAACATTTTGCACATTAATTGCGGTTGCAATTTTTGAATAGTTCCGAGTATCTTAAATTCAGCGTCGTCTAAAGGCCTCAAAATGTGGACCATACGGCCAGACAAAGTGTCTGTGCTCTATTTTTGAGCTACTTTCCTGCAATATATTTTTCTGCATAGTTTCTCTAGCTGACGCTTGTCTTGTTTGTGCCCAGGACTCCACACAGGAGATTGAATGTCATGATCCTTAAGTCCATTGTAGTTCGATGCTTGGAAAGTATCTCTCCACCACGAGTAAAAGTTATTTAAAACACTTTTGTTGCATCCTTACGATATGACGAAGAACAAGAGTATACTCCTGATCATTGACGACCGGGTTCAAACTATTGTATGGAATGTTAGGTTTATTTTATTCTTAGAAAATATTCGATACAATTGTGCATAAATTAGTTACACCGTTGTGGCAGACGTGTGTTTAGCACACGCGAACTACTACTACTTATTAGTTACTACTATGTATGTATGTGTACGCTCAGGCACACACATACATACATAGTAGTTACAGGACCTGACAAGCGATACGTCTCGAAACAGGAAGGCGTTTAGTTCAACCCTTTACCCTACGTATAGTCGTCAAGATAGGTGCTGAAAAGTAGCCAAAGTTCGCCATTTTGCTTCGAGAGAACAACCGGGAAACGGCAATGACTCAGCTACTGTTGTTCAGCGAGGAACGTTTTCTCATCCGAAACGAAATGCCCTCGGCATTATTCCCGCGTTATTGAGGCTAAAGCACTAGGATTTCGACGACAATGTGGCACTAGGATTAGGTCCAATTCGACTCCATACGCTACGCCTCCGCTTCTCGGCACAACACGAGTCGAGTGGGGTGGAGTGGGGAAAGGTGGGGTGGAGTGAGGAAAGGCGCGGGGGGGGGGGGGAGTGGCTAGAGCTGCCGTTAGTTAATTACGGCTGTCGACAGAAGCGGTAACCAGCACGCTTGTTAATTAGCTATGACAGCCAGGCAACCACTGCATTTTTGTCGCCAGTCGCGAGAGCGACGCAGCACCGGCATCATATTTATCTCCGGCACTAACCGCGTCCCCCAGCCGCCATTCCCCCGGAGTGTCTGCGTGACCGCGTCGAACAGGGCCGCCTCTACGAGTGCATACACATTTGTCCATCTGATATATGAAACACGTTCACTAGACACCACTAGTCATCGGTACAGCTTCACCAAGCAAACCGGCAACGCACGTTCATTCGCACATCGATCAGCACCCCGATTGAGCCGATCATCTCCGATCATCGACATATCTAATAGTATACACACGTTGTTTCCACCTAATTTCAAAACGCCTATACGTTACTGCACCTGAATCGCACGACATACTGAAGTATGCAACTTTATAGACAGGACACTGCGGCTTCGTCAAGCCGCTTTGGCCTATTGATCTTCTGGGATCAACAAAAGTAGCCGGCGTGTGGTGGATAGCTGCACGCGAATTCGATTTGTCTTCTCGCTACACGCTCATGGCGAACCTACTTACATATAGTATAGGAAAGAAGAAGAAAACCAGAACTATATTGCTAAAACTCATATTGATGTGGTCCAGCTTCTAACACTGACAACGTGAGTGTGGTAGAGCCACTCACAGACACAGGGTGCGTTGACCACTTGTTATGTGTAAACACCAACTGCTAAGACGCAGCAAATCGGCACTACTGCGACATTCGCAGCATCGACGGGTTTAAATGCAAATATTGTAGCGAGAGAACGAACGCATTTTTAGCCGCGCTCACTTGCGCTCAATTATGAATCAGTTCGCTGCGGTAAGATACTGCAATGTCAGTTGACGTGATTGCATTGAAGAAATGTGAAAATAAAACTAATTTTGATACATTGATATATTGTTGCATTCCAAGCCTCTAGGATCTGGTCTAGGATCGGAACAAAACAGAGTTTTGTACAACAAAGCTATGCTGGTGCTGTCAGTACAGTCGTCGCGAAGCGGCGACAGCTAAACATATAGCCATCGGTTAGCCATCAAAAGGACTTGATAACAAGATGACTGCTTGTACCTTTACATCTTATAAAGCCTGGACGAACCTGACGCCCGTGATCTCCTATTTTACATAGGAACCTGAGAAATGTGGGTATATGAAACAAAAAACGTCTCTTCAATTGTAAATTTTCATGTCTTGTGGTAAATTATTTTAAATTTACAATTTTTGATTCGTTTTATATCATCATTCACACTACACATATTTATGCATATTAATATGCGTGTGTGTACAGGAGAACTTTTGCGATGCACCTTCACCATCGCTATCAACCAGGGTGTGCTGGCTGCTGACCGTTATAGGCATAGCGGATGGCATTGTTGCTATAACATGCCACAGCTGAATTTGTTTTCCTACCGAGATGTTTCTTAGTAATTTATATATATATATATATATATATATATATAAATAATTTTTTTGGACGTAAGACTATTGCCTGTGAACGGTTTCTTTCATGTAATGGCTGATTTTTAATCCACTCCGGCATTTGCCTTGCCTAAATTGGAAACCATGCAAACCAATTTAAGAGTGGCCGGTCTGGGTCTCGAACCCAGGCCTCCCGAACGCAAGGCAAAGGCTTTCCCACTAAGCCATCTTGCTCGGTATATATATATATATATATATATATATCCAGTCGCCCTCGTATGACGCTACCGAAACCCTCGTCTTGTATACATCTCAAAACCAAAGGTTTTGATAGTGTCCGACACGAGATCAAACAGCGCTCTCAGGTTCGCTCCATCCACGCCGTGACGTACCTGATAGCCGAGGCTGTGCAGGCTCTTGAGTGACAGGCCTTTGTCGTCGCCGTGAAAGAACTCGGTGAGGTGACCGAGTGCCGTGAAGAGCCGCTGAAAGAACTGCGCACGCTCGCCGACATTGTTGCGTGCGGTAATCGTCAGCTCCTGGAGGACGACTCGCCAGACGGCCTCCAGCACGCGGTAGAAGTTGACTCGCATTAGGTTGTTATACAGCACCTGCTTGAGCAGTGACAAAGCAACGTCAACACGATGTGATGGCGTATGAAACAACAAATGGACGAATCCGCGAGCGACTATGAACTAACAACGCAATGGCTGCAACGGCGAAACAAAGCTCTTTGCCGTTCTAGTGTTGGTCGCCAACTCATAATCATGCGCGTCATAGCCGCGCATTCTAACCCAACATACGCGGTCGGAAAATAAACTCATATATATATATATATATATATATATATATATATATATATACATTTCCTCACCAGAGTAGGTAAAGTATACAATAGTATGATCAATATCACTACAGCCTCGTAATGATATTAAAATAAAAAAGTGATATATATATATATATATATATATATAAAGAGCTTACATGTGTTTTTTTTTACAGAACGGCAGAAAATAAATAAAAATATTTATTATGCTAAAATGTAGATGTATCATACACACTCCGATATACTAGCAGAGAAATAAAGTATCAAGAGCTACCTTTAAGTTTGCATCCAGGTAGTCTACAAGTGGAGAGAGCGCAGACTTTGCATCCACTTTTTCTGGAGCCCAGGCAAGATGGAAGAGAAACTTTTTCACATCGGGCCGCATCTGCGGATTGGAAAGAGCATTTTGTTATAACATACTAGCTTAATAACTTTTTTTCGTAGTTTAATAAGCTTTTCAGACCTGTCGTGGTACGTACTCATTAAGTGTCTCATATTCGTGTACTACTATAAAATAAATCAAGGTTAATAAACAAAACAAAAAAAAATATATATATATATAGCGAAAACCACCAATGTCTTCCGGTTTGTTTTGCTTAGAAGCGCCATTTATCAGCTAAACACAGACAAAATCTCGTGCCAATCGGTGGCGGCGTTTATTGCTTGAGTTTGGTTCAAACAAGTGAAGAAAACTATATTCGACGATTTCTAGGAAACCGTGTTACGAACTGCTTATGTTGACCAAGCAATGTTCCGAAACAATGTCTGTCGTATGTATGTATATATATACAGGTAGTTCAACAAGTTCTTAAAATGAGCTTTTCAGAATTCGAATTTTGGCGCGCTTTCACCGCTACTGGAAAGGGCAACTTTTCGACTGCTAGCCGTCAAAATATTATGGTGATTGGCCGTTGTGATTTCGTTTGATCGCTTTTCCCGTGCAACGTATCGGCGTGATTTTAAAACATGAAGGAAAAAGAGTTTCGAGTGGTTATCAAGCATTTTTATTTCAAAGGTTGGAATGCGACCTAAATGAAAACTGAGTTAGACGAGGTGTACGGTGACTCTGCGCTATGTTTTGCATTAATGAGTTAAAAAGAGGTCGCAAGAGCGCCGAGGATAAACTACGTTCAGGACGCCCAAAAACAGCAACTGATGAGGAAAACGTGGAAAAAGTGCGGAAAATCTTTGCCCCAGATAACCGAGTGGACATTAGGGAGATAGCGGAGGCCTTGGGGATCAGTTTGGGTAGTGTACATTTCATCATGCACGAGAACTTGAAGATGAAAAAGCTCAGAGCAAAATTGGTGCCGCATTTGCTCAACCAAGGCCAAAAAGACGCGCGTGTTTCCGCTTCAAAGCGAAATTTGGCCAAGCTGTCGAAAAAACCGTCGGATTTTTGGCGCAGAATCGTGACCGTCGATGAAAGCTGGGTCCATCACTACACTCCCGAGACCCAAGAAGCATCTCGCCAATGGTGTGCACCTGGTGAAGGACCTCCGAAGAGGGTGCGGACAACGGCATCGACCGGAAAGACGATAGCTACGGTTTTTTGGGACCAATGTGGAATAATTCTGGTCGACTACCTTGAGAGCGGTAAAACGATCACGGGAGAATATTATGCAAGACTGTTGGATTGCCTGAGGCAAAACTCATCGTGAAACGGCCCGCTTTGCAGAATAAGGTTGTCCTGTTTCACCAGGACAATGCTCCTGCACACAAGTCGCGGCAAGCATCGGCAAAACTGGCCCAACTGAGGTTCGAATTTATTGAACAACCTTCCTATTCTCCAGACCTGACCCTTTCTGATTATTCCCTCTTCGGACATTTAAAGAATAGTCTCGGTGGAAAGCATTTTTCCAGCAATGAA
>QVRM01001445.1:0-80284 GCA_003439945.1 Dermanyssus gallinae
TTGTTATTGTTGCAAGCACCTGTCAACTGAACGGGGACACGTTGTTGTGGGAGGGGCTGATGTTCCTGTTGGCGAACGACTACTTGTTGCTGCCCTTGCAATATTTCTTGCTGATCGTGTTGCTGTTGCTGATATCTTTGATGCTGTTGTTGTTGTTGCTGCTGCTGTTGTTGTGTATGGTGATGCTGATGCTGATGATGTTGTTGCACTTGAAGTTGCTGGCCTTGCTGGTGTTGCTCACCAAGATGGTGTCGTTGAGAAGCGTCGGCGGGGGGCTGCTGAGGGAGCTGATGCGATAAGGGGGAGGAATTGCCGTGTGGGGGCAGTTGAATAGGCGTGCCCTGATGAGTCCATCGTTCCATGCCCGGAAGAGTCATGTTGTACCTCAGCAGTACCTGATCGCCTTCAGGTGAGTTTGCTCACATGGACTACTGATGTCACCACGACCCCGGCGGCCAGTCGGAAGTCGACGATTGTTCAAAAGTTTCTTCAAGCACCACCCGTCACAACACGGAAACCACACAGAACAGATGGGGCGCGTTTACCGCGTCAGTGACGTCTTACGGATCCGACAGTCTAACGCGCTACGTGTTGCCCGAGGTCAGACAGCCAATTTATAAGAGAGGATAAAAATACTTTAAAGAACGAGCTGTACGGACGCAAGTGTCGGAGGGCAAGGGGAAAAGGTTTAAGACGAAGACGACGACGACGACTGAAGTTATTATGGGGAGCCTCGATTGATTTGCTTAGTCAAACTCGAAAGGTTCTAATAAATCGATGAACCAACGGGCCAAGGAGGGTATAAACAAGAGAGGTGTACCGGGGAACAAGTGCATTAGGGGAATGGGGAGGGAGAATCGAACGTCTGGAAGTTCGTAGGCGGGTCGCAGTATGGGCACATGCAAATACGTGCCGTCTATATGCTTTGCGTTTGTAAGTAAAGTGTTTAAAGTGCTTGCTGAGACAGCACGCGAAGTACTGAGGTTGCGTTGTCCGAGCGCAACTGTTTGTAAATCGCCGGTCGGTTGGCCGGGCAATCGGGTGTGTCTCACCAATCGCGCCGCTGTGTTGGTAGTTGCCCGCCACGGACAGTGAGTTGCCGCGGCAGCTGAGGACACGACGGCATGCGGCGGGCAGCGTGCACTGGTCACATGCACTGGCAATCTCCGATGATGTTGCTGCTGTTGCTGCTGCTGCTGCCGCCGCTGAGGGAAAGGGTTACTTGCCGTTCGTTCTACGCCGCCCGAGCACGAGAAGAAGACTTCGTCCACCGTCCTGCCGCGGTAGCAGCAGCAGCAGCAGCAGCAATAGCAGCAACAGCAGCATCGCCACCGGCCACCACTGTGGCGATCGGCCAGCGAATCTTGTTCTTTTTCTCCCAGGAAACCGGTTCTGTTTCAAAATATCACCATGACCGCCGCTACGGCCGGGCCGGGCCGGACCGGCCGCTACGACCATCCTCATCATCACCATGAACATCGTCGGCACCGTCCTCATCAGCATCATAATAATCGTACTCATCATCATCATTATCATCATCATCATCATCGTTATCATCAACGTAGCTGTCGTCGTCATCATCTTCATCATCATCATCATTACCACCACTACCACCATTACCATTACGATCATCAGCAGAAGCAACAGCGACTTCGGACAACGTCATCGGACATGCGATCGGCATTGCGCGACGCGCACCGCTACGCACACCACAACGTATAGCTAGATAGGTAGACGAGCACAGCATACACGCACATATGCACATATGTGGGTACATGCCTACGTTACATAGAGGCATACACACATAGAGACAGTCAGACAGGCATATATACATACCAACGTACATACATATGCGAGCGGCGCACATCGACATAGAAACAGCCAACATATGGTCAGTTTTCTGGCAGTGCTGTGATGAAGTTTGTCTCGGAACGGCGGCGGTGGCGGCGGCGGCTCCCTCTAGTCGTAGGCCGCGGCAGGCAAAGGCTGCCGCTGGCCAGCGCGCCTCTCCGCGCGGACTCATCGCCTCAGAGCATCAGCATTGGCTATCGACGACGACGACGACAACAGCAACAACAATAACCGACGACAGCAGCAACAACAACAACCGACGACAACAACAACAACAACAACCGACGACAACAACAACAACCGACGACAACAACAACAACCGACGACAACAACAACAACAATAACCGACGACAACAACAACGACAACAATAACCGACGACAACAACAACGACAACAATAACGGACGACAACAACAACGACAACAATAACGGACGACAACAGCAACAATAACTGACGACAACAGCAACAACAACAATAACCGACGACAACAGCAACAACAACAATAACCGACGACAACAGAAACAGCAACAACCGACGACGACAACAACAACAACCGACGATAACAGCAACAACAATAACAACCGACTTTGACAGCAACAACAACAACAATACCCGACGACAACAACAGCAACCGACGACAACAGCAACAACAACAACCGACGACGACAACAACAACAACCGACGACGACAACAACAACAACCGACGACAACAACAACCGACGACAACAGCAACAACAACAACAACCGATGACAACAGCAACAACAATAACCGACGACAACAACAACAACAATAACGGACGACAACAGCAACAATAACCGACGACAACAGCAAAACAACAATAACCGACGACAACAGAAACAGCAACAACCGACGACGACAACAACAACCGACGATAACAGCAATAACAATAACAACCGACTTTGACAGCAACAACAACAATACCCGACGACGACAACAACAGCAATAACAACAGCAACCGACGACAACAACACCAACAATCAATGACAACAGCAACGACACCAACAATCAATGACAACAGCAACAACAATCACGGTGGCTACGGTACTCTGTACGGCGACGGTGCGCGCACAGCCACCTCGAAGACGGCCTCCGCCGAGCTTCAACCGCCGCAGACAGACTCGCAGAGGCCGGCCGACCGACCGGGCGGCTCGGGCCTCGAACAGCAGCAGCTCCGTTGTGCCCGCGCCCGCGCTGCTTTCTCCCTTCGTTCTCGACCTCGCTCGACACCAACGACACCTTCGACATAACGGTGCGTTTGGCCGCCGGTGGTGGTCAATGACGCCGCCGCCGCCGCTGCTCCACAATCGAAGCGAACCCTGGCCCCGCGTGCTCATCGCGAAGACACCCCGAAGATGCACAACGGGGCTCTATAACTATCATCTATCTGCGAAGCTAACTAAGTAACACAGTCAGTCACATGGCCGTCGCATACGCTCCGCCTATCGCGTCCTGATTAGAGCGACACAGAAATCCCAGCGGCGGCGGCGGTGGGAGCGGCGGCTGCCGCTGGCCCATCGACACTCCGATGATGATTCTCCGATCCTCTACTGTGTCGTAAGCTGGTGGATTGCCGCTGGCCGACGAACGGGCTGGACTAACCGACCCAACATCAACAGCATCAGCAACAGCTTCTTTTCGAATTTCCCCCGACTTGGTCGTTGTTGCTGCTGTTGTTGTTGCTGTCCATCGTGTGTCCGTCCAGCTCCTTGTTCCTTTGGGTTGCTCGGCGTCGTCGTCGTCGTTACCGCCATCCTCTTGAATCCTCGAATTAGCCCACTGATGATGATGATAGTAGTCTCAATCGGCCGGCTGCAGCGGTACTGCTCTCAGCGGTCATGCTGGAGGATAGGATAACATGTGCTCTCGATCCGCGAGCAGCGGATTAGAAAAAGGGTGGACAGAATAAAGATGAGGTCATTCACTAGAGAGGAGACTTACAGCTATGTAGCTGTAGGATAACCAGATAGCTGCGACTTTGTCGATGGTTTACTACAACGAACTCTTCTATCCCCTCTACTCCCTCCGCCCCTACGACGATCCACTATGATGAGGGCCAGTTACTCCGCTACGACGACGGATACAATTGCCGCCGCAGCCGCAGCCGCCGCCGTCTCGGCCATGATCGCGATTAAGTAAGCATACAACTAACTAAATTCGCATCGAGTTCCCGGGAGCAACAGCAACAACAGCCGCATCAGCAGCGGCAGCAGCAGCAGCGGGAGTAAAGGTAGGAGGAGCAGGATGACGAGGAACGGCTGGAGCAGCACTGGAAACAGCAGTAACAGCAGCAGCAGCAAGAATAGCAAACGGATTGCACAATCGTGCCCGCCTGCTACGCTGGATCGTTCGCTAGCGTTGTCCGGCATCCTACATCCGCGGCCATCGGCAGCGTACCGAGACTTATGTCTCTATCCATCTATCTATATATCTATCCTATCCTATCTCCTTTCTCTCTCTCTCTCTCTCTCTCTCTCTCTGGTCAACCACGGACGAAGCCAAATCCAAACCACAGCCGCCGGTGGAGAACTCTTGACCAGTGAAGTCGTAGTCTTCGCCACTCGTCGAAACGTCGTTGTCGTTGTCGTCGTCGTTGCCGTAGTAGCAGAAGTAGTTAGTATTAGTCGTTGTAGTAGTTATAGTGGTAACTAGCTCACTTGACCAGCCAGGCCTACCCAGCATGAGGACTATAGCCCTCGAAGCTTTGCCGGTGTCAGAGGCAGCAGCAGCAGCAGCGAAAACAACAGCAGAAACAAAGGCAGCAACAACAGCAGCAGCAGCAACAACAACGGGGACAGACCAACAAACTCAACGAATTCGGCGTGGCGCTTGCGCAAGACATGGGACGCTAGCACGATGCGTCGCGTGCAGCACACATGTGCAGCACGCTGCCATCATCACCACCACCACCACATCCCCGCAAACCTCCCTACGCAACCCCCTCCCTCATGTACACCCCCGCCGCCCTGCTGCTGCTTCAGCTGGATAAAAGACGATGACTCGACTCTAACCGATGGATTGACCGCATGGAGGACGCGAGAGAGGGAGAGACAGTCTGTGGGCGGAGACGCCCTTTGCCATTCGACAGTTGTCTGGTAGCGTCCAGCTAATGTTGTTATTCGGGTGGCATGGTGAATGAGAATAGAATGATGATGATGACGATGATGATGATGATGATGACGATGATGATGGTGGTGTAAAAGAAATAAAGAGAAAGAAAGATCACGAGAGAGAGAGAGAGAGAGTGACACGCGCCTCGCAAAAGAACGTTTGCAAATTAATTAGGCTGACCGCTGCAACTGATTCGAGACTGAAACAAACAGATGTTAGTTATGTAGGGGTGGATATTTAGGCAACGTCAAAGTTCGTTACAGCACGGCTGACGAAATCGAACCAACTAACCTCTCGGCCTAGGGCGTCGGCAGCTCGAAACTCGAGCCGCTGCGACCGTTTGTGCGTTCGGAGAGACCTCACCGATATGCAGATCGTCCAATCGGCGATGAGACAACGTTACAAAACGAGGTAACCAATAACCCGAAGAGCCGAAAACGTGCAACCTCATCTTACCAATCAGTATCTCGCTGGTCTACAATTAATGAATAAGATTGAGCCTAAACATGATCTGTACAGACAGCTTACGATGAAACAGCGACTCTTTGTAAAAACCATGGATTTTGTACACCGATCAATAGGGGAAAACGCACTTAGACGTAATATATTCAAAATGCTAATGCAAAATATGTAACACTATAGTGAGACATATCCTAAACCACTGTAAACTGTTATTTTTCCTCGCTAAAAAGATACCTGATAGCCGGTTCGAGGTTCAACCATGCTATGGCGACAGGTCGTCATTAAAGCGTGGTAACGACTAGAATCCTATACGACCTTCTAGGGCTTGTAGGATTCGGTCATGCAGATATTTTCATTTCGCAACTCGAAACTTATAATTTATTGTCCGATACAAACGGCAGTCAGCTGCATTATTACTAACAGTATGGCATGTCGAACTCGGTGGCGTGGTGCATTCGCGTGCGCCTCGCGACTCAAGGAGACATAGGTGCACGGGTTCGAGCCCACCGTTGCACATTTGTATTTATGGGGTCCGTCCTACGAAGCAATGCAAAAGCAGTCCTGTAGGCGTAACATGTTGGTTAAGAGTCAGCCCGAAAAAGTTTTTTTACAGTATGGCTTGGTTATCATAATGGAATTTACTAGAACGTATGTCGCTGTGTTGGCTGTGCGTATTGTTTGATAGATTTTTCTGAAATATACGCATACGAGTTTATATGGGTGAGCCTGAACACTTTATGTCACGACTGGTAAACAACAATTCTTAATTACATAACACATCAGCATGTCATAAAAAAAACAGTAAAATAGCGCAGGTTATCACTTAGAGGCCTGGTAGCGTTCTCTTTAAGTCATTCTTGCTTCTGGTCGTCTGTTTTACATAAGCACTCTTTGCAGAGGCCTGCACCTCAGCCAGAGTCAATAACTCTCATCGTATAACAGGTAAAAGACACAGCGTATTGTTTGTGAAGCTTTAAGTCCCTAAGAGACAACTGTTTGAAAGCCTCACGCCGTAACTTTATATTGCATCGACGTCACAGTAACCGATTCACTTTCTCCTGCAGTGGTCGGCTTCGGTGTAGTTAGAACCTGTCACATCGCAACCTTAGCGGAGAACGGCCAGGTGAATAAATACGCCGAACTTACTAGATAGAGCCTACAGCTCCAATCCAGAGGCCTTTGATGATCTGGGACCGACGGACACCTTGGCCAAAGTAATATCCATTAATTTCCAGCGGGGCAACGCGATCTTAACTGTAGGTCTTGTCTGCTTTATGAAGAAAAAAGCGTTAAATATTTGTAGCTGTAATAACTATAAGGATATAATAAAGTTAAGAAAGTTCCCGATAATACACCGGGACGCCTCGTGTTTCAAAAGCAAATGGATAAAGCTTGTAGGAATTGGCAATAGTCAATGAATATTTTCTTGCGGATTTGCGGACTTCGCCATGCTTGGTCGTCTAGCCCACCTTCGTAGTACATAGCGCAGCCACGGATTATTGAGCGAGTTTGCGAGTCAGCGATTATGGCATGCCAGACGAAACGACAGTTCCGGAGTTAACCCGGATTAAATATAATGGGTGTGTAATGTCTGTGTTAATATGTTGTGAAAACAATCAACGATCTGTAGACTGTGTTTACAGATTCTAGCAAACACGAAAGTTCTGTAGAATAGGGAAAAATATACGTTGCATGCTTACAGCCAAAAACGCTGACGCCTTGGTACCTGATTTTTTTAAGGAGGTTGTTTTTTAATTGTAGACTATTCTGGTCTACAATTAACCATGACTACCGCACTAGTCCCCGGCGTGGTCCAGGGAACTAGTGCGCTAGTCATGGTTGTCATCTACCGGTCCCCGGTTCGATCCCTGTTGTTGATCGAATATTCTTTGAGCGATGCTCATTGAGAATAGATGATTAACCATACCGCTGAGTGTCAGCGGCCATGCTGCCACAAGGACTGTTAGAAAAACCCTAGATATCTTAACATGTTTGGCTCTCGGTGCATTGAAGATATACCTCAGGTTAAGTTCCAAGCCCGTAGGGGACGGAGGATACTCTAGAATTATAAACGTATCAAAATATAGCATTACGCCAAGAATATATAGAAAAACATATATTGGGGCAAACACTTGGCTTTTAATTCACAAACAGCGACAGCAGCTGTTCACTAAAGCACAAAATCAGACGCAAATTGTGTTTTATCTACGTAAATTCGTTGGTTTGCGTAACGAATTGCCGGTTGCACTGTGTTATGTTACCGGTGCTGACAGAAAACGCTTGGAAGGTTTGGATTTTTGAATTCATCACTTAAAATATAGTCAGTGGCGTGTGCTTAACAAATCTTTTGATTATATATATATATATATATATATATATATATATATATATATATATATATATATATATATATATATATATATATATATATATATATATATATATACCTTCGCATAAGGAAGGTATATGTACAGTATGTTTTCGATGTTGTTGTATAATATACGCGTTTAGCAACCACACAGGTAACGACGCATTGGGTTGACCTTAAGGCCACTCGGTCATCCCCATGCGAACGGTCCATCAATCACACTTGTACCGATTAATGGCATCTTAGGTTATTTGATTTGATATGAAAGCAGTAGTTAAGTAAACCCTCATGGCTACATCGGCAAAAAGCACATATATTACGTTACTGTAACTGCAAGCCAAGGAAAAAGCATATCACGACAGTTTCTCAGCGCAACCGTCTTAGAAATTGTGTTGTTGTACTCCCTTCAACAGTTTTATGTATAGCCTCAGCTGGACATGCCAGGCAATTTACGTACGCTGTAAAAGTAGACATGACCTATATAGACTTATGTAAGCATCGAAGTGTCCAAAGCAATGAGAACTGGTGTAAATAAAAACATGAAGATTTTATTCACTGAGTAAAATGGTAGACAAATCGAGATTTGTGATAAGATGCACTTCTAGACTGCGCGTCAGGGTTGAGTCTCTAACATAGTGTCTTTTACCATGTTATTAAATTTTAGAACTTCTGAAAAGCCATTACGTACACCAACGGACCATACCACAAACCTTCTGTGTTGATATATAGACATATATGTCGACATATAGACATCTCAGAATAATCTGCTGTCATCTTTCAGAAGTTAGAAGAAGAGAAAACTTGCGCCTAGCTCCGCTTTCTTCGTAAACAAATCTAAAAATCAAAGGTCGAGATTTACTCAACGGAGGAACGCGTAGAGATTGTGAACATGCATCCAGAAAGAAAACACTCAGCGGGCATGCTGGCAAGCTCTTCGTGCAATTTACGGTCGACATAGCCGATCGTAAAAGAACACTCATAAACTCTTGCAAAAGTTGCACAGAACAGGTTCAGTACGTGATGTGCCTCGCCGTTGGAGACTATGGGAGAGCTCGTTTAGCTAAAAATGTCGCCGCTGTGACAGACAGTGTGGAACAATATCCAGAAACATACGTACGGCAACGTGCCCAACAGCTGGGTCTTTTACGCACTTTTGACCTGTTGTATTTTGAGATCGGACCTGGCAATGTATTTACACGAGATTCAGCTGACGCAACAGTCCAGGAGCGGCTGAACTTCGCAAATCCGAGATGTCGCAGCGTGATTCCTTGAATCAAATGATCTTTTCTGACAAAGCCCGTTTATATCCATATAGAAATGTGAATAAGGAGAACTGTCGCATCTGGACATCCGAGAACCCTCATGTAGTTTACGAAGAACCGTTACGTGTACCATATGTGACGGTCTAATGCGGTTTTCACTCCACGGTAAATGGCGAGTGGTATTGCAACACTGGACGAGTTTGGACAGCTCGATGCGAGCCAGGTTAACTAAGATGATGCCAAAAGCCACGCAACAAGCTGTCTTACCATAATGAGCTTTTAAGGATGAAGTGTCCCGGGCAGGTGATCTTGCGTTGCGGGGACATTCATTGGCCATCAATCGTGCGATTAGCGCCCTTAGACTTTTGTTGTCGACTGAGCGCGCTGATAATCCATGACTATTAGCGAACTAAAGACGAATATTAAAGCGTGCCTGATTTTTATTGAAGTTGATTTAGGTGAAAAAAAGTGCAACATAGTTGTGTCCATACAGATTTCACTCACTAAAGTTTTATTTTCTTAGAAATGGCATTTTATCGATAACGAAGTAAATTCAAAATACCCTAAACAATTTGGTTTCTACTTTAAAGGTCTTAGACTATTTTCCAAACACCCTGTGGCTTCCTTCAGCAATATCTACACGGCATTGACAAAGCCGACTCCGCCTTATGCCACATGTGCAGCTTAGAGAGGCTGACGACATAGGATACTGTAACGAACGCTGTGTCTTTTTCAGTAATAAGCGAGAGCCAAAAACCCTTTCAAAGTCTAGGACATGTCAAGCTTTTATTGAGGCGCTCCTCAAGGACTAATAGTCGTTAGAAGAGCGAAGGGCAGAATTTACTTCGGCGGCCTAAATAACCGTCACACAAGGTTGAGCAGCCTTCATGACAAGTTAATTTGGCCTGGTGAGGTTGTCTCTCACGAAGACAGGACTGCGGCCACCCCCGACACGCGAAACACAAAGGTCGGCTGGATTTTTGTTGGTCTTGGAGTCCCACACTGCTGTGGCTTTAACAGCGGCGCCCGATGTGCATCATGCCAGGTTGTCTCTCTAATAAAAACGAAATAAAAAAAAAGGTTCGTTACAAAACCTCGTCGGCAAGCATTCGTACACGATAGTCAGCAGGTTCGAAACGACAGCACCAACAAACACAGTAGCAACTGCACTGCAACGACACCCACTGCAGTGTAAGCCAGTACAATCTAGCATTCCGATTCTGCCACCGATGACCACCTAGGAAAGGGGTGGAGATGTGGGTAGTGGGGTGGAGATGTGGCGGTGATGGTGCTGAGGTTCCCTTGCAGACGGATTGACGACGAACCGGACGCATCATCCTGTTTCTCAGAAAGTGTTTTTCCCGGACGGTGGTCGGCGACATTCTCCACCGGCTCCTCTACCTTGTTCTCGGTTGTGTGTCGGTGTGATATCTATCTCTCCACCAGTCCCCCTCCATATCCCTCCGCTTCGTAACGGACGGCGCGGACCTCGGGCGGGCAGCAACCGATGATGACGACAGGTTCCAACGTGTTCGCGAGAGCAGCTCGACGCACATTCGTATCGGCCGGGTGCGTCGCACTTTTGCGCGATTCGTCGATTCCAGCTAGAGAGTTGTTGCCGTGATCAAATCCTCACCATCAAAGCCATCATCTACCGCTCGTTCCGTTATCCGTCTGTCCTCGACCTTTCTATATACGGCAGCTCGACCTACCCAAATAGCATTCTGTCTACGCTATGGTTCATCTCACTCTCTACCGTTGCGTCTCTCCCCCCGTGGCGCAGGGCAGAGTCACGCCAGCAGCAAGTGGTTCGGCCTGGCGTGAGCAGTTGCCGGCCAGCAGAGTTGGTCGTCGCCGCCGCCTCCGACGATGACGAAACAGGTGAACTCTTATTTTTTGCAGCTAACGCCGTTCGTCGCGAGCAGTACAGACCAAGGCGAGAGAGAGAGCAAAGTCTCCTCTATCGGCAGCGATGGCAGCAGTTTTTTTGACGGCGCCTGGTTCCAGCTCGAGCAGCTGAGAGCAGTCAGCGGCCAAATGGAGAGCGGGCCTAGCAGAAGCAACGACAGGAAACAGCTTAGCCGGGTAGAGACAGAGAGGGAGGGAGAGAGAGAAAGAGAGAGAGCGAGTGCGCTAAACCAAGATACCGAAAGCGAATGGACGGACTTCGTCTTGTACTTCAGTTGGCTGAAGATGAAGCCGCAAACGGTCGTTGTTCAGCACGACACACACATATACACACTCTTATATACTAGTACAAACAGGTGATGAAGTTAGTTCGGCCCTTTGTCGATTGTAGACAATACCACGCAGACGTCACAATTGCGAGTGTGGTTTTAAGTAACTGCTTCACACTACGTCATTGCATCGAGTACAGATATAATTTTCAACAGCGTAGTAAGTGTTGTGACGCTTGGGTGGGTGTCAGTACAAAACCGTACACGGACATGAATTAGTCTTACTGAATAATTCCATCATGTTTATCATACATGTTATCAATAAAACGCCCTTGAAACATATTAATAATCGTGTAATAAGAATACAAATCGCTCAAAAATATATAGTACGCTTTGCATTGAACATATCAGTTAAAGTAAAGTTTTCGGGCTGACCCTCAGCCAAGATTTAACGTCCACGGAACTGTTTTTCACATTGCTTTGTAGACGGACATGCCCCATAAATACAAATGATGTGCAACTGTGGGACTCCAACCCGCGCACCTGCTATGTGTCTCCTCCGGTTGCGAGGCGCAGACTTAACCCACCACGTCACCGGGCTCAACTGAACATATCAGTTACTGTTGCTAAAAGCTCATGCGCTGAAACTGATAATATATATATATATATATATATATATAAGCCTTCCCCGTTCGAGAAGTCTTTTAGTGTTAATAACAGGAAAAAAATGTTGGACAAGTTTGTGAGATCATATAATAAGGAATACAACGCGAAATTTTAAGAAGACTGCGTGAGAATGTCCGATGCAAAAAGCCTGAACTCTAAGCAAACATCTCTTGGATCCTCCATCACGACAACGCATCGACGCACACATCGTTACTGAGTTCAGATTATTTAATAAACGTTTTTATTTCTATAATTACGCAACCCGCATTCGTCTGTCTGGTTCCGTGTGACCTTTTCCTGTTCCCACAGACAAAAAAATTGAAGGTACAACGTCGCCAGTCTGTAGAGGAGATAACGGTAATAATATTATTGTAGAGGAGATAACGATAATAAATTCACAAGTTCAAAACATATTTTGAGTGGGAAACAAGGTGACACACGCGCACTGCTGCGGGTGAGATCTATTTTGAAGGAAATAAAAACATTTAGGAATTTTAAATCGATAGTTTTTACAACTATGTATTCGAACTTTTTGGTGGACTTTTGAATATATATATATATATATATATATATATATATATAGATACAAGTTTATTTCACCAGAAATTGGTAGATATTACCTAAAATTCATGTCGGCTGATAACGTCTTTCACTACTGCATGCGTCGAACCAGCTTCTATTTCGTTGCACTGCAGTATGTGGTATCGGTCAATATTACATGTGCCACAATATTTACATACACAATCTTCAATTTCAAAGCAATACCCTTTTAGGCATATATATTGGTGGTAGCCATGCCAGGTAAGTCTGCAGAGTACCCGTCTGTTTACTTGCATTCCCTGCTTCCAACGGTCTGTCGTGAATGCAGGACCGTCAGTAAAATTCTCTATGACAAAGCTCAAATTACGCTTTTCTCTGTATGCGCGATATTGCTCTACGACGAGTAGGCTAAAAACGTATTTGTCCAGGATAAGATCTTCCACAAAGCTTCGCTAGTTCGAGCCCTGGCCGTGCTGGTTGAATTTGTTGGACGCGGTTGTCATTGCCGTGCTGCTACATACCTCTGCTGGAGAAAGCCTATATAATTCCAGTACGAGAACGCAATGACGATAGATGCATTTAGACGATATCGCGCCACAAGCAACTTAGCTTATTTACGAGCGTCTAAAATGTGGTTGCCAAAGCGTTAAAAAAAAAATTGTCTATTTCTTTCATGTTATCTAAGGTCTGGTGCAATGGCCCGAAGGCAGTAAGTTATAATCGGAGCTATTTTTATCTTAAAAAGGTTCATTCCAGTCTTAATGTCAATTTGTGTATGTATATATATATATGAATATATATATATATATATATATATATATATATATATATATATATAAAAAAAAAATAATAAAAAAAAAAATTATATATATATATATAATATATATATATATATATATATATATATATATATATTATGAGGCTCTGGGCGTCTAACTCCATCATGAGCACGGGCACGGTCCATTTTGATAAGATACGCAGAATCGCGGATAAGTTTCTGCGCTGATCTCTAAAAATAGCCTCTGGCGGAAAAACTCTCCTGACCGTTGGTGGCCTGTACCCAGTTTTAGCTCCAGCAGATCTTCCTAATAGTTTCCGCCGCCGTGCGCTCCGGCCCGCCAAGCGTTTCGAACTCAAAGACATGAAACTCCATCAAGCCCTTTACAAATGCATATTATTGGCACTTGTGCCTCGCCCAGGTCAAGGTCGCCGGGTAGCCGGTCTCGGCTGCACCGTGACCGTGGAGATACTAAGGAGTCAGTCATAGTCACGTTACAGACCCGGGTCTGACCGCTTTCGAACGTCAGAATCATACCGTTAAGCCGGTTGTAGTTGTCCAGGCAGAGTCCTGTGGGCTCAAGTACACATGGATAGCTGCACGGTCTGAGGACGCGTAAAGGAGCTGCTCGTTCAATGCAGCGTGTTTCGCCCGGCAGCTGATACTTCTCATTCCAGAGTGCTGGTAGAGCCTAAAAACGATTCACACCATTCACGCGAGGAGAAATCTAATACTCGAGACGATTCTTTGCGGTGATTTTTTACACTCCGAACACCACATTTAAGACGCTCGTGATGGGCTTAGTTTCGTGTGGCACGATATCGACTATATGCAGCTATCGTCACCGCGTTCTCGTTACTGGAATTATTTAGGCTTTTTCCAGCGATTTCAACGAATGCTCACTGATCGGCTCAAACAGAGCCGCATCTTTAGATCATCAAGACTTCGGAGGAAGTAAGTCACTCTGGAAGTCATATACAAAGAATCCTAATAGAAACAGACGACAATGTGCTTCTAAAGGACTTAAAGGGCCAAAGGACAGTCGCAAAAAGGGTCTAGGCTTCACTCCAACCGCGCTTTGTGCCACTTCGTTCCGGCACACCTAGGAGCTCCAATACGGCACCGTTCGTTCGCATTGCAGGCGGACTGTGAGCATGTGGTCGTCGTCGACGCCAAGGGTGCTGGCAGAGATAGTCCGGAAACAAATATGCTCACTCCATTTCTCGAGTTGAAGAATAGTTCACTTTTTCCGCAAATCATAGGGTGTTACAGCCGAATACGATTGATACTCCTTCCAGGACACTGTCGTCTAACTACCATACGTTGCGCAAGCATTCCAGCGAGTCAACGGCTTTATTCATTTATAGGCAAAATAGCGGCGGGCTTAGCGGGTGTCCCTGCTGTAAGACCGAATTTGTGATTCTCAAAGAACAATCGAAAAATTTGTCAACATAAAGGGAAGCTCTGATCATCTGTGGCGGGCCTCTCTTTTGTAGATTTCAAACTTGAAAATTAACCGTTTTTAATAAGAACGCGTAATATTAAGAACGCGTAAATCAAACTTCGAGACGCTCTTTTCCGTCTGGCATCAGGACATTTTTAGGTAGACCGTCTAGCCCAAATGCACTGTTTCGCTTTCCCGCCTATATGCCTTCCTGTTCCATAGCGTTTAATCATGCCGTCTGTTTTATTGATATGCTCGGGCAAATCAGGCTTTAGCAACAGGAATAGCTCACGTAAACTTGCATTTACCTCGATCCTTCCTCTAAGGCTTATTTATGTCTAATAAACAGGTCTGACACCTTGTATTTGACTATGAACGTTATTAATCTCTGTCCCCGCCGCAAAATTTTTGACGAACACGTGGTTGCGGCCGTTATCGAATTTTACAAGTGCGTCATAGTAACATTTTACATCTAACATATGTACGTCTTTATATTTCGCCAAGCACATATTTCGTCCACTATTTACCCTTTTTAGCAACTCAGCTCATTTTTTGTCTTTGTACTTGTATTCCGCTAAAAGGATAGCCTCATTTAGTCGAGAAATCCCTACACGCTGTTCCACCGACTTGATATACGCTCCACAGTGAACCTATGGGATTCAACAGCATAATTTAAACCCTTCATAATTTGAACTTAACAAGATTTTACTTCGCATAAGTCCGCTTAAGTCCAGCCACTCAAAGTGACACAAAAATGTTTTTTTGGGCCGGGCGGTACATTATCTTCGTTTCACAAAGATTCAGTCATTGAAAACTCACACTTGCACAGTATTATCACTCAAGGCACTTTTAATAGTCGTCGTATTAATGTTTAATATAGTCGTCGAAAGTTTTACGTAAGACTGGACAATACTCTGTCTGACCTATCTGAGGTCAAGTATCTTATATACGTTGAAACCTACATTTTTAGCATTCAGTGCATTCCTCAGAATATCATGCCGTGCTGCAGATTGCCAATTTTGATCTTAGTCACTTATCATCCGGCTAGTCGAGTCGAGACTCAATGTCTACTTGTAAACAAAAATGTTTGATGTTTATTAATAACGCTGGAAATCAAATTTTTTTCTTATAATAAAATAGCACTCTCCGTCTGGGAGCGTGGCTAACATAATGAAAAAGATGGGTGAGGAATACACGTCAGAGTTTTTAAAACGATTCCTCTGTACATGTTCTCTTGACTCAAGGCGAGCACTCATTCGTTCTTTAACCCCATTTTTTAGAATTGCAACTTGAATTATTAACGCCAGCTTAGATAGACAGGTTTGTTGAAGTTCTTTCATAAACCCAAACGAAACCACCTGAAATTTAAACATTCCTAAAACTCGTTCGGAGGGCATCAACAGTCTATTTGCATTGCGGATCTCCAGGAGGATAGGCTCAAACACCTTCCAACATAGCCTTTCTTATTGCTGAGACTGTACTTTTATGAAACATTGTCACAATTTTAGTAAATACGTGACAATATCGCGGGAGTAACTATGACTCTCTTACCGGCCTTGGTCTGCTGGCGCGCGACTTCCGCGCGCTGCGGGGACCTTCACGGGGCCCCCTTGTAAGTTAGTCAGACGGTACAAACTCCCAATAGTAACATTCCCGTGTTTTAACAACTAACCGAGGGGCAAGGCATACGATAGAAACTGGGTGTCAACGAATTTATATTGTCGTGGCCCATTCGAGGGCTGTTAAGGCTATTGCCAATACGGGGGGACCGTTCTGTACGAGGACCCCCGGGCCGGACGGTTAATGCCCCGGTGACACCCGGTGGTACCGTCCGGGACGCCTGCTGCCTTGGCTTAATAGGCAAAATGAGTGAGAGGTGGCCACATGAAAGCAGACCACCGGCCGAGAGGACCTTCTGGCCCCTTAATCACGGGGAACCCCTGCGCTGGAGTGGGTCTAACTCCCCTGTAAAAGGGGGACGGTGCAATATTCTGGTGTGTAACGCGAAATCGCGAGGTGAACGCGTCTAATCGGTACGGTGGAGTAGTGTGGTACCCCCATTCCGAACCTCGATAGGGGGAGGGTGGGGGAGCTGCTGGCCTGTCTATTCAGGCTGGCGGGCACTCCCGTCAAAGGCTCGCGCGTATTAAATCGCGGGCGGCGGGAGTGTAAGTATTTCTCTCTTTTAGTAAATATGTAACAATATAAGTAGTTGTAACCATATAACGCCAATATAAGTAAAAATGTAACCATAAAAGTAGTTATGCAACAATATAAGTAAATATGTGGCAATATGAACCACCGTACATACACCCGTTAATAAGATAATGGTACCTCTATATCCTATTTCCTACAAATATAGGAAAAGCATTGCATTGACTCGATCACTGACATTGAAAAGGTGTCCTTGGAGCCTAGAAGTTCTACATTACTTAGTTTCAAAGCTATTTGTATACTTTCGGTGTATCGTGGTCATTAGCTTCTACAGCCATGGCCTCTATGCAGTTATTAGACACTATGTTTTCTCACGCAAGTTTGAACTACCTAGCAATGGTGATACGTTGATGGCTGCGATTGTAGACCAACACAAGGGTGTCCTTTGTAACTCCTCGTCTTGCTATATATATATATATATATATATATATATATACGAGCGCTGCGGGGACCTTCACGGGGCCCCCTTGTAAGTTAGTCAGACGGTACAAACTCCCAATAGTAACACTCCCGTGTTTAAACAACTAACCGAGGGGCAAGTATAGAGAGAGAGAGAGAGAGGTTTTGTAAACATATATAAATATATATATATTTAGCGCACGAATTGTCTTATCGGAAAGAGACTGGCGCAGAAGTACTGACCTATGCTTGGTTCAATTACTTGGAAGCTTATTTAGAAAATTATCTTCGGCCGATCCTTAAAATTCTTTAAATTAAAACAAACAGGGTATGCACTCGAACATGGTGGTATAAATAGTCTTCGAAGGATCGCTCTGTTTGCATAAAGGGCGACACATTTACATTACCACAGCATTCCATAGCAGCTCAAACATGAATACCAATAAGATTTAAAAACCTAATGTTCGATCAAAAATGATATCTCTGTAAATCCGACTGCTAAACTTAACCGTTTGATTGATTCGCCGGTGTACAGAAAGCAGAACGATTTTCTGCGTACAAATAAAAATCATATTTTGAATAAAATATTGTAGTTTAACGCTCTATAAAGATGCATAATTTTTGCATTGGCAAAACTATTCGGGTTAAACTGTTACTCGTAGGGAAGACTCCTGCACTGCCCTACGCTTAGAAAACCTTAGAATACCAAAGAAACAGCTCTAATGCCAACAGCGTGAGGTATCCCGAGGCCACCCTAGATATAAGTGTTCGTGAAACTGAACACGTGCGGCGGGCGACGGAGAAGGCACTTAAGACAGCTGCCAACTTCCTATGGCTTATGCTTAACATTTATGGACCATGACAATCTATACGGCGAATAATTTAGATGCCCCGTATGGATCTCCGGCCCGGTCCACCGACACTCTGAGGTTTGCCGCTAACAGGACTCGTCTGCGTCGCGCCCAGAAGGTCGGAGTCGTCAGAGAGACCGCGGCGGTCCCGGACGGTTAACGCTGCGGCGGCTCTCGTTCTTCTTGGAGCGATACATTGGGACCTGAAAGCAGCCAAGCGCCGCCGCTGATGGGCTAACCCTGAGTGTAAGGAGATGGAAAAGCGTCGGCATCTGGCAGAAGAAGTGGGACAGCTTACAGAGTTCCAGTCTTACCTGTTCAGGATCAAGAAGATGCCAAGTGCCCAAGTGCATTCATTGCGGCGTTGGGACCGAGCGACACCTTAGAACACACTGTTCTGAGCTGCTCAGCATGGGCGAAGCAGCCCGCGCCTCTACTGCTTTTTATGGAGACAACGACTTTTGACTTACATGACATCTGCAAGAAAATTGCGGAAACTCTCTTCTGCTGGAATACAGCATCTCAAATATTCATAGCCTTTCTACAAGAGAAAACGAATGCCAACCCCTAAGGCGCCGCTCTGTAGCTCTCGCGAACACGTCCGCCAGAAGCAATAGACTTGCCCCATCCCTGACTGTTTGATGTGCTGCGCAAGCAGTCCCCACTCAGGTCAGGGAACGGACCACCACGACTGTTTTTTAGTGAGTTGGAACCTCACACTAGCGGCCCACGCTTGCAGGGACCTGCCCTGCCGCGGTGACCGTGCGTCCAACCGCGATTTCCAGTTTGTCCTCTAAAGAGATTAAATCAATAAACAAAAAGGAGCTTCTTCTATTAAACAGTGTATATACATACGAGTATACTAATCACACAAGCGTCAATTGTGTACTTTAACGTGCTTTTTATTTGCACCTAAATGTTAAGGTTTTTATAACTTATAGTGTAGGGTGATTTCCCGTAACACGTAACTTTGAATAAAACTATATTCTACAAATAATGGTAAATTGTTTTGAGATATTTTGAACGTGTCACCGGAATTGCGATAAACAACCTACCTTGAAATAGTTTGGAATTACTCCGCGTGTATGTTGAGCACCGTACGGGCTCGATATTGTACCAGGATTGTATTTTTTTCATCAATGACACACATAGCTACAACAACCGGAACCTAAGCATTGTACACCCAGAAGTAGAGGCAATAAGCCAATTTCTATACGTTAGGCTTCACGCAGCATGACACATTGTTGAATGAATTAAATATTACAAGTGCTATCGTTGTGTACAAAAAGTGCAGCATTTCCTCATTGAGCACCGTGCTACTTGCCATGGCTCGAGGGAGCCCATATGATTTGCAGTACACGACACACAGTGCGATTGCATTATGTAAAAGAAAAACTCCAAGGACGCACGTCTCTCATGCATATAATCTGTCTATGGTGAAAGGTTCTGTAAAGCTGCAAGAAATAAAAGGTGAGATCTATCCGGTAAAATATAGGAACGCTAGTAGACTATACACAATTCAAGCAAAACTTTAAGTGCTTCATAGTCTTAATTGTATATATATATTTCGCACATTAAAATGACCTCTTTAATTACTCTTTATTATTCTCATACTTCTAAAATGTACACCATTTAAAGCTCTTGATCGAGGTTATGTACCTGAGCAATAAATAAAGTATAGATTCTAAAGACGACTTTTCTTTAATCCTGTCCTCGCATTATTGATATCGATGTAGCAACAAAAAACACACGGTAGCCTCAATGACTGATGTTATTTTTATTATTCTTCTCATTATTATCATCATCATCATCATTACCATTCTTTTCCGTATTTCCTTTGCTTTCCTTGCTTGCTTACTTCCATATTATTAATATTAATATTATTAGATCATTATTACCTTATCTTCGACATCTATCTTCTTACATAATCGCATGTGGCGACCTGAGAAATGTGTTACGACCGGGCTGTTTGTCTTGTCTAGTCTCTCTCTCTCTCTCTCTTCGTATGCACTGGCGAACGGTCTTTGGGGCAAAGCGTGTAGAGGATGGAGGTGAAGAGTGTGTGTGTGTGTTTGTGAGAGATTGTATGTGCTTACGCTCGTGTGAGGTTTGTATATATATATATATATATGCGACTTAAAAGCTCTGCCCATCGAAATCGTAGGTCGACGCGTCCCTCACAGTCTGCTTCGATTCCGTCGTCACCGTAATCCTATTGAAGTTTACATTAAAATAATTACATACTATCATCGCCACGACCTCCTGTCGAGGTCGTCGGCGCGTCTCGCGTTCATCTCTCATTGCTCCTCGATCTCTGTGTTTCTACTACCGGTTATTCCGCCGTCACTGGGAGGCGCATCTCGCGTGTCCTAGCATGCGTTATCATCATTATCATGTTGTAGTTCTCTCCCTGCCCGTGCGTCGTCTATGTGCTGTCGTAGTACTTGCTGGTTTGCGTTAGTTTGAAGTTGCGTTTCGTACCACCGAACCACCGTTGCCTAACGTTGCACAGAGGAGCTGCGTATGCTGTTATGGTTCTTCTACCTTGCTGTCTAAATACTTGCGTTTTGGCTCTCTGAGAGCGGCACGGCGCGAGCAGCTGTAGGTTTTCGCGGGCCTCGTTTGCGGGTTTGCCGCACGAGAGCGCTCGCGTCATTCAGCATTGCCGAGCGCCCATCAGATGGCGCTATGTACAGTGGCAGCAAGCGCCCCCTAGCGGCGCCCGCCATTATGAGGAAGACACACTCACTCGCCCAATTCACACATTTATATATATATATATATATATATATATAACATTTGGCTCGATTTGGGATCATAAACGTTGTTCGCTAGTTAGCTAACTGTTATCACGTATACAATGATTCTGTTTCGGTAACGTCGGCCTGGATGGCCTGGTCGAAAGTTGCCCTATACAATTACTTTTTTTTCTGCTGACCT
The DNA here is from genome assembly GCA_003439945.1 of Dermanyssus gallinae. Classification (NCBI taxonomy): domain Eukaryota; kingdom Metazoa; phylum Arthropoda; class Arachnida; order Mesostigmata; family Dermanyssidae; genus Dermanyssus; species Dermanyssus gallinae. Next base: position 21,083 of record QVRM01001445.1, read on the forward strand.
TTCACCCCTAACGTTGCCGTCTAAATGCCCCCCCCCCCCAAAAACGAATATGAGCGAAATCTTTAGCATTTGGGTGGGCAAATATCAGAGCCGGACCCGCCTTATTGGCAGGCGGAGTGCGCAGTCGTCCAGCCACCGGCTATGGATGTTCCAATATCTTGCAGGCCTGCTTAGTGATGCGACCTCCTACACAACAAGCGCGACAACATTACAATCATATAATACAATACAATACATACACATACATATGTACGCCCCCACATAAAAAACTGAATATGCCGATATACACGTACACACCGATGGATAGATAGATTCGACACTAAGACAACGAAAACGTGTGCACCAGAAACTCTACTCCGCCTCGGTTACCAAGGCTATTTATTATTCGTTAGCCCTATACCTGTCAGCTATTGCGTCGTTTTCAGCTTTGTCACGCGCCACCCACCCCGAAAGCGCGCGCACTAGCCAAGAAGAGATCATCGTGAAAAAGCGACGAACTAGACAAAGGTCGATACGACACGTACACGAACTAGGATGATGGATGATACCTTGCCCAGTCCATGACTGGGCCGCCGTCACCGAAACAGAGATGACGCGAAACGCGAGATCTAAGATGCTCGACGGAACAAGGCCAAAAAGACGCCAGCGCTTCGACTTGGTCGAAGAAACGCGTCCATGCAGGAACATAGGTGGGACCTATACTAGACTATTTCTCTCTTCAACTAGCATCAATTAGTATATGATTTCAGCTAGTAATAGTAATAAGAATAATAATCATAATAGTAATAATAATAATAGACTCTGCTATGCTGTGCATCGTCACGTTCCACTTCTGTCTCTATCGCTGAGAGTCTCTCTTTTTTTGCTTGCTCTCTCTCAAAGTGCTGTCTCTACTCGTTTCGCGTATTGTCGACGTGTTTTCGCGTGGAGTGGTTACAACAACTGGACAATTAAACAGGAACGCTGGCATTATATGCCCGCCACTCCACTACTAACGTCTGATACTACTACTACTAACTTCTTCACACATAGTAGTAGTAGATCATTAGGTTGATTTTTCATTTTTGTCTATCACCTCTACCTGTATTCACGCTGCTGCTGCTGTTGCTGCTGCCGCTGCTGCCGCCGCTGCTGCTCCTTCTGTCTCATATATATTACCCCGTTGATTGGTTTGTCTCAATTCAACTCCTTTGTTTCTTTGTGCAGGTGTTTTTGCCTTCGATGTTCAACTCAACTACTACCGCTACTACTACTACTACAATTCTTCACCCATCTTACATCCAGTGAGGAGGATCTCCGTAGTCGCTCCCCGCCTACGTGTGTGAAACGCCGTCAGCTGTACACTACGGGTCCGACATCTACGTATACACACTATAGAGCTAGCTATCCAGCTTCTATCTCTTCGCACAGCTAGAGAAGAGACACGACGTTCGGAAGTAGTCCGAACAATGAATGATGTGTGGCCGGACGGCTATCGTTGTCGTCGTCGTCGTCGTCGCACGTCTGACAATGGGCAGAAACATTTCGCTTTTTGTTTGCAGAATGCACCAGCATTAGGCGATCGACCCACCCGCCTGATGACATTGTGAGACAGGCGCTTCGAGCAGCCTTTTTCTTCTCCGAGAGAGACAGAGAGAGAGAGAGAGAGCAGCACTGATCGGACGACTGGAACGACCAATGAGGCCAATGAGGTAAAGCTCTTTTAGTAGTATGCGTTTAGCGTAGTGTAACCCTAACTAGAGAGCGCGACGGGTCGGCAGATTTCGTAGATTTTCCAATTTCGCTACTACGCAGACCCACATAGACTCACCGGCAAACAGCCAGCCAGCCAAACAGACAGACAGTCAGACAGATAGACGGGAACGCGACTTGTTCATCATATACATACACATACATACACATTCATACATACATACATGCGTCCATACATACATGCGTCCATACATACATGTATAACTACTCATCAAGTGTTTATGTTACAGAAATGTGTTCAATTTTTCATTCCACACATAGGTTATCGTGATAAGCAGGGCTGTCGTCGTTGTCGTCTTCGTCGTTGTCGTTGTCGTCGACGCCGCCGCCATCGTCTTTGTTCAAAGACAGCTACTAATTAGAGAGACACCGACACAGACAGGCTTCAAGCAGCGTGGCAACGCGGTGTCAAACACCGATGAACATCTTCGTATCAACGCGTGTTAGCATTACCATGTCATGACTGTATGGGCAAATCACTAATACTGCTCCTACCCACGTAATAGTCGTGCTCATCGTAATCGTAATGAATAGTCATTAATGATCATTATCATTATCATCATCATCATCGTCATCATTGTCATGATCAACCCGCCATCATCTCGCAATGGTCGTCGTCATCATCATCATCATCATTATTATTTTCAGCACGTTATCCGTACTGTCGTCATATCCCATCATCACCGTCGTCATTGTTTGAAGTATTTCTCATATATATATATATATATATATATATATATATATATATATATATATGTATATTTTTATTAGATATACACTATTGCGCATTTTCGTCGAGTCGGGAGGCTGAACTAAGCGGTTGTTGTTGTTGTTGTTGACAACTTCTTCCGTTGAGCCTCTTCTCGAGCTTTTTGGACTGGGCCATACTGTGGCATCTAAAACAGATCAAGGGCCGATGAGTCCTCCATGCCATGCAACCAGCTTCGGTTGCCTCTTCGAGGGCGAAACCGGGGATGCAAAACACCTAGAGCAGAGGAACTCTCCTCAACTAGTAGCAGTTGTTGTAGTTAGTAGTAGTAGCAGCAGCGTTGGTAGAGACAGTTCATTCAGCCTTTTATTTCGTAGACCAACTGTAGCATCCGAACATCTTGTTTCGTTCTTGCCTTCTGAAGAAGGCCAGCACGGCTCAGCACGGAGATGTTGCTCGATGAGTGCCCTCGCATTTATCGCCCAGTGCCCTTGAACGGCACGAGATGCACAAGTGTATCGGCGTATGTCACGGTGATTGGCCGATCGACTGCGACAACAATCTTGCACCGATCGTCGTTGAATCATCTTTGTTCTAGGGCAATGTACACACAATGCCAACACGATCTAGCTTCGTTGACATCTATTTGCTTGCTTACGCGCGAGTACTCTCCTGAATTCCGTGCCGTGCCTCCGACTTCCCGGTTCGGACGTTCCGAAACGAGGAAATCGAAGTTTAGATCTGGAGGTCGTGGATGGAGGTATGGGGGTCGTCGCCTGCCTTCGTTGTCGCTACCAGTGTGCACCGATGGCAGTACTACGAAATAATAAAGTAGAGAAAGTAGAATGATACAGTAGATAGATAGCGTTCTCAAAACCTACGATGAGACAGGCTACTTGCGTGGGTCGTTTCTACATCATTCCGTCGCTTTCTTTTCTCTTGTCTTACGCACAAATAAATAATGTACAGCGTCTGCAGCTGCTGTTGTTGGTCGACCATCCCCCCTGCTACAACTCGCTATTCTTGGTTAGTATTTGCCTAGCGTACGGTAGCGGCGGTAGCCTGTTTAAATACTGTTGACACATTGACAAAAACGTGCTCAATGGAACACTGAGCTAAGCTTGTGAGAAAACTAGTTCGAAGATTAATAAGATCAGTAATCAAAATAGTGACAATTATACACTACAGGAGGAGAAGGAGGCATTCGCCAAAGGCTGGGCCGTCGATATTTGCAGACTCTTAGATGGATTGCTGCATATTTATCATCATTATGATTACTATTATTGACTCGCTTCCACCGGATTGATAGATGAACAAAATAGAGCACTTGAATGGCCACCGCCGCAAGGCTCACCGGGGTATCCATGCAGACCATGTCTATACGAACACATTAATTCTTCGGTTGAATAACTACTCAGCAAAGACAAACTATAGTATGTGAATAACTAATTCCATTATTATCACACGCTTTTCGCAGGAGACATTCATCTCACTATGAATAAATATACTGCAGGACGCAAAGACATGATAAAGAAATAAATATTCGGTGCTGACGAGGGCCAAACTGTCTCATTAAGTTCTTGTTGAGAGAGAGCCGCTTAAGTAAGGAGGCTTCGAATGCAGTTTCTTGTCTTTTGCGGTTCAAAGAACTTGTGCGCGGAAGACACGAATCTAGTCACTCTTTCAGTCAATGACAGGGCTGCCTTACTAACAGGAAGGCTATAAGTAGTTGAGTCGATTGACCGTATAAATATATGAACATAAATATAAACCGCAACGTCCTGAAGAGCGTCGTCCACTGTTACCGTATGGAAAAATTCATGTATCCATCAATCAAGGGCTAACTTTGGTTGAAACTCCGGGATGGTTATGCAACGCATTGTTTTGTTCATGTCCTGTTTTACCGGGCAAGACTAGATATGTCCCGGCCGCAGGGGTCCTGCAGAAACTGCTATACGGCCACCAGCTTGTTAGACATGCCACCAGATGGCGCCACCAGCCGTAGAAGTTGAGTACTCTGCAGGGCAGGACGACGGCCGAGACTAGGTGGATCTAAATGTATCCGATACAAAAAAAGGGCCCGCATCGTTCTTACTACTGGCGCCGGCTCATTTTCAGTTAGCCTGTTTCTTGCTCGTTAAGGTTTAGACGATTAGATGTCGATGTATCCGTGCGGTAGGACTGTCGATTGTGTGCTGTCCGACCACTAATAAGGTTGCGGTCCGCCACTCAATTGGCATACACGGTGCGCTTCAGACCAATGAGATGCTAAGATGGTCTGATATTGTTGTTATCGCAGATGTTCTTGTGGTTGTTGTTGTTGCTGATATTGATGCTAGTTGTTGTTGTCCGCACTGATCACCGGTATTTGCTGACTTCGCCACTGAGGTATTGCGAATTGTCAGGAGTGTCAGAGTGGCTCAATGAAAGCTGTGCTGCTTGCAGACTGCCGACCTTTGCTGCTGCTGCTATGATGGGTTGCTTGCTGTGTATTGGTTGCTCTCAAACGAGATGATGGCGTTTGTGAGTGAATGGCATTGCCGACATGGCATCCCTGGCCTGCTGCTGCTTCCTTTCGGACCGACCACGTATGACCCTTGACGCCGGCATCGACGCCGGCTTGCTCCGAGGTGCGTCATTTATAGTGGTCGAGTTGTTGGCCCGAATGCTGCGAGTGCAGCGGCCAGGGCGGTAGACTCTATTGCTGCTGGCTGTTCTGCCCCTTGGAATCTCTCTCCTGGCTCAGCATGGCGCTTGGCATGGACGCTTGGAAATTCCGGATTTGATGGAGCGAGATGAGGTTGTTGGGGAACGAAGAGCTGGCCGAGGGTTTTTCGGTTTTCATCGCTACGCCGCTGGGGAAGGGCTCGTAGGGAAAGTAGGGCGCACGAGGCGCAGCCTGGATTTGGCTCTGGCCCAGCGGGTGCACGCCGTGGCCCATCTGGCCACCGGGGAGCATGCCCTGGATGCCCTGGATCGGCGTGAACGCTGATACTGACGAACCTTTCCCATCGTAGGATGAGTTCAACTGGTCGAGGTGCGACTGTTGGCCCTGTAACAGTAGAACGCGAAGGAAGCGTAAGGAAGCGTGTTACAAATGGTGCTTCTTGCAGACCTGTAGTAGTCGTAGTAGTGGCGAAGCTCTAGTAGCGTGCTGCTAATCTAGTACACAATAGTGACTACATAAATACGATCCTCAAAAACAACTTTCACAACCTCTCGCAACGTTCGTTCTTAGACACACTTGTCCGCCTTGATATACACACATACCTGAACTTGTAGGTCGAGGTGGCATGCATTGAGGTGATCGAGATGTGACGCTTGAGGCGGCGTCGGCGTCTTCGAAGGTGTCGGCGTCCAGTAGAGGGGGTTGCTGGGGTCGGGTCGAGGCGAGTTGCCAGTGGCCCCGAGCGCCGTTCCGCTGAGGCCCTGCAGCGTCGAGGCGATGCTGTTCCGCTGCTTGACGTCCAGCCGGTCGGCGTGCTTCTGCATATGTTTAGCCAGGTACGTCTCCTGGGTATAGCTCTTGCCGCAGTACTGACAGATATGCGTCTTCAGGTGCTTGCTCTCCTTGTGCTTCGGGATGTGGTCGAGGAGCGAGGCTTCGTCGGCGAAGCACTTGTAGCATGAGTTGCACTTGTACGGCTTGTCAGTCTGGTGACATCGGCTGTGGCTCTGCAGCGAACTGAGCTGCGAGAACGCCTTGTTACAGCCGGGGTGGCGGCATTTGTACGGTTTATCTCCGGTGTGGGTGCGTATGTGCTGCTGAAGGTGACTGAGTTGCGTGAATCCGCGCTGGCAGATCTCACATCGGTAGGGCTTGATGCCCAGATGAATCCTCGTGTGCTGAGACAGGTACGACGAGTTGGCGAACGACTTGGAACATTGCGAACACTTGTACGGCTTGGTCTCCCGCATGTGGCTCTGAGTGTGGAGCTGCAAGTCAGCCTTGGAGCCGAATATCTGAAACGAGACGACACACCCACAACAGCAGCAAAGTCGGACTTGTTACGTCTGGTGTCCAGCTGCTGACGCCGCACACCACGCGATTACGCCGAGAGATCGCGCATATATGCGCACGTATCTAAACACAGAGCGAGAGAGAAGAAAGATAGAGAAATAACTCAAAAGAGCCCTCTAATAAGATAAAAACTTAGGTTATCGCTAATTCGTTGTTGTAAATATCTTGTTACAGGCTATGAATGTGCGGGTGTGTGCACTGACAAACGTATCGGCTAGGCGTCAAAAATCGAATCTTATTGTGTACCAGGCGGGCGACTATGACGAAGCCAATCGTTATACCGAGTCTCACCAAAAACGAGCTGACACACGTCTCCGGGCTTCGATTTACCTGACCGCATATCTGGCGTACGAGCGTCTTTTTGCGACAAACATCATGTAGATTGCTGTCGAAAGATGCCGAAAGTCAAGGCTGACCGACACTCCATGAGGTCGAATAAGCCAACACGCTATGCCAATACAGCTCTACCAGTCCCTGTCACGTGGACGACGCCTCACGACGGCGATATAATTCATACTTGTTCACCATGTCATTAACACCGTCGTTACCCTCCCGCCATTCCCTATTCCCCTTCGACTTTGCCCCGTTTCCACCTAGACGTGACTTCGGAAACGTCTTCAAATGTTCATCGAATCGCTTGAAGTAGCGGCGCGGCGGCGCGTTAGATGACGCAGCTACGAGGGGCAGTCAGCGGCTATTGCTGGTGAGTACCCCCGCCGCTTCTGCTGCTGCAGCTGCAGTTGTTGCGTTGAACTCATTCAACCTATTCTCAAAGTAACGGGACGAGTTGAGCCGGACGAGCCGTATGCGATACGCACACGATACGAAAATATACACACTCGCATACAAAAATATACGAACACAAACCAACACGCACCACCATCACCACCACTCATGGTCACTGCCATCAATCAGCATTGATAGACCATGTCGATCAGCCAGCCAGCCAGCCAGCCAGCCAACCTATATCTATATGCAGGAATCGGCATGGACTGCGCACGCAGAAGGGAGGACGAGAGGGTGCCAGCTAGCTGCAAGAGCCCTGCAAGCAAGAGTGAGTCCTGAACGCTGGTTGAGTAGCGCCGCGCGCTTTCGTCCGTTCCCGCCCGCGCCAGCCAGGGCGGCAGCCAGCCAGCCAGCGATCGCCTCTCTCTGTCAACGTTATCGATGTGTATGGGCGGTCGGGCGTCGTTTTTGCTGGTTGCCGCCGCAATCTATCGGCGGCTGGCGACTCGATGATGACGAGAACGACGACGAGCCGAGATATAAAAACAAAATGCCTGTCTTCACAGAGGCTACGCTGCGTGTCTCTTCGTTGTGCTCTTCCTACTGGCGTGATGAGCGTAAGCGACGACTTTCGCCTAGTCTGTGTTCCTCCAAATGCATATAATATATATATATATATATATATAGAAGCCGGCGTCGGCAGTGGTTGTGGCCAGGCCGAGTAGTTGGGAATACTGGCGTTTTCTTTGATGAAATGAGAGAAGAACACGTGAGCAACAAAGAGAAACATACCGAAAGGGAGAGATATTGCGAGAATGAGGAAGAGCGAGAGAGAGAGATGTGGGTTGAAGGGATAGGGCTAGGAAAATGCACAACGACGACGACGACGACACCGACGCGTTATGATCAAGAAGGGGTTGGTTGCATCAGGAAGAAAGATCACGATAAACAGAAACAGGCAGCGAGAGAGAGAGAGAGATAAGGTGAGAGCGGACGAGAGCGGGCGATACAAAGCAAGAGAAAGGGTGAAGGCAGGAAAACAAGGCGAGCGAGGACAATGATGGAAACGACGCCCAAGAAGAAGGAGGCGGTGGCGGCGGCGACGACTTCGGACATCAACAAAAAACACCATCATACGCAGCCCGCGTTGTCGGGAGGCCATCAAACAGCTGGTACTGCTGCTTCTACAACTGGTGATGGTAGTGGTGGTCCTTTGCCAGCGCGACCATCATGATCGCCGACGTCCTTTTCGTCGTTGTTGGCGTTGTTGTTGTTGTTATTGTTGATTGTTGATGTTGTTGTTGCTGCTGTTGATGTTGTCATTATGATCGTCATCGTCATCCTCCTGCTCTTCTCAATCTCCTTCTTCTTCGTTGTCTTCTCTTCATCGACCAACAACAACTGTCGATGCATTTGAGCATCGCGTCAGCAGCAGCATCATCTCACTATCATCCTAGGCTAGCCTGATAGCGACGGAGCGGCGACGAAGCTCCATCATGATGGGGTATGCGAGCGAAGCGCGGGGACGCAGGACGGGGTGGACCCCCGAAAGGAGTATCTGGCTTGCTCGAACCTTGTCGGATCTACCAATACCGAATGCCTACCTCCGAGACATCTGCTCTGTGCTGGTTAGTTCGTAATCGACGCCGTCGTTGAGACTGGCTTGGGTGCCCAGCTACTCTCCCCAGCTAGACCCCAGGCACCGGCGCGCGGGTGCTGGACTACCCCTTTTCGCTTTGGCCATTGGTCGGCATGTTCGATTCAGTGATCATCGATCTACGACGCATCGGCCGGGGCGGGTCAGCAACTGAGAATAGCAGCAGTACGAGCCAGTAGTGGGCAGTGAACTGCGAAGGCGATGAGATGACGGCGGTGCTTCTGCACCGCTTCACCACATTGAACCGTTCGTCGTAGCGGTTGCCTCACTCGTAGTAGGAATTTCGTAGTAAACGTAGTAGAAGTAGCAACGGTAGTTGGTAGTGAAGATGGGTCGAGCCCGGTGGTTGCGTGGTGCACTCGCGTGCGCCTTGCGACCAAAGTAGCCCACACAAGGGAGCTCGGGTTCGATGTCACCCCACCGTTGCATATTTGTATTTGCTAGGGTCCGTTATATGAGGCAATGCGAGAGCGGTTCCGTAAACGTGTTGAATGTTGGCCAAGAATTCCGAAGAAGTCTGAAGGAGTTTCAGTCAGTAGTACTATGTCCTGGTGGGTGGGGACGACGATATTGTACCTTGGTTATATAGGATAGGGCGGGCTTCTATTTACGGCTTGCCTCCGCGTTCGACTCTAGCGCGGATACTACCGTCCCACAGTTGGTCTAATTGACCGGCAGCGACCAAACCACTTGAGGCGACCCGATGGCGACTGACGAGGCCTGCTATATGATGATCGAGGCCTCTTATAGGATTATCAGCGAGCAACACCAGTACAGGCTGCTTGTGGCAACGGGATGCCGGCGCGGTGCCCATGACAGGCGTCAGTGGTGGTAGTACTGGCGTCTCTAGCGGCCGCGGCCGTTTTTTTTTACTATTCGACAGGACATTGTCTATCTAGCTGGCGCAAGAAAGTCACTCAAAGTGGCGCGCACTATGAACAGTGGCATCGAGTCACCAGATTTGCCGTTCAATTGCAACCTAAAGGATCTGTGTGCGCGGTAACTATATCGTGAAATCTCGCCGGAGTGCATATGTAACTTGGTGACCGCCCGTGTGACCCCTATCAGCTTTAGCGTTCCAAAAGAGCAATTCCGTTGTCTGAACTCTGGAAATATGATGTCTATGATGTATATGCGGAAACGAGTCATTGATTAATAAAATGACTACTAGTACAACAACAACAACAACAACAACAACAACAACAACAACAACAACTACGATAATAAGTAGTAGCAAGCGGTGCTGGTGGTGGCAGTGGAATTGGAAGTAGATGGTGGCGACGGTAGAGTTGGCACGATTGGTAGACACGTAGGCCATTGACATACGACAGGGCGCCTGCGGGCGCGCCGCGCAGGACCAGCCAAGAAGACTCCACCTCCTTATGGAGGCCAGCCATACTACAGAGGCAGGCCAACCGGCCATTCGTTCGTTCGTTCGTTCGTCTGCCCGCCCGTTCGCCCGTCTGTCCATCCGTTAGGCTGTCGTCCGTCCGCTGTTTTTGGTCGAGCCTAGCCAACCCGACAACCAACCCGCCGAATGCTGGGTAAACGGGACGAGGGGGCGAAAGAGCGTCGTCGTCGTCATCGTTGTCCTACCGCGGCTGCAGCTGCTGCGGCTACTGCCGCCGCTGCTGCTACGGCCGCTGCCACACAAAAAATATCCGCCCAGCGGGAGGGAGAGAACGTTGAACAGAGTTGGTTGGCTGAGGCGGGCGGCGACGGCAGCGGCGGCGGCGAATTGTTGCGACTGAGTCCGACGACAAGAGAGAGAGAGCGAGAGAGAGAAAGAGACAGGAAGATATAGATAGAGAGCGGACGAGAGGGCAAGAGGGAGAGCAATGAAGAGAGAGAGAGAGAGATAGAGAGTGCCAGGTCTTAAGCCAGCAGTAACAGCATACGGCACGAACGATAGGGATAGAGACGACGATGAAAGCGACGACGACGACGACGACGACAACGCCGACGGAGAGCGGAGAACAATACGTGGAGCACGTCTGCATACACTCACAATCTCACTCACTCTCTTACGCACACACGCATACATGCCTCTCGCATCCCTTACTCGCAAGCTACCTACTAATCATGCGCACAGAGAGACATAGAAATGGGCACATAGACAACAGTTAGGCGCACATAACGAGTGACCTACCGAGAGAGCGAGCGGCCGGCCGGCCGGGCCAGAGGGAAACAGAGGAAAATCGAGAGAAAGATATAGACATAAGGCTGTGGCAGTGGTAGGCCATAGAGTTCGAAGAGGCTGTCGCTGGTGGTGGTGGTGGTGCTGCCTCCCTCTGCTACAGCTTATAGGGGCGGTGGGCGAAATGTTGGCGAGCCTCTCAGTGCGTCGTGATAGGTCGGATGTCGGCGATAGTCGTCGAGATAGATGTCTAGACCTCTCGCGTAGGCCTGTCGACCTGCGGCGGCGGCAGCGGCAGCGGCCTGGCCGCGTTGCTGCAGCGAAAAACCACTCGTAGCAGCTAGCTAGCTAGCTTGCTAAATAGGCTAAGGGTAGGCAGTAGGCCGACTGGCCAAGGAGGAGAACAATAGGCGGCGACTCCGCCCCCTAAACGCACGTGGGTCCGCGCGAGTCCGCGAAAGCGCGACCGCGCATTTCGCCGTTCAAATTTGCCGCCGTCGACCCAGCCAGCCACCCACAGCCGTCCGTCTGGAGTCCGTCTGGTGATGGTCACTGACGATGATCAGTACTGACCTCGCCTACCACTACTCTCTCAACTCGCTTCAGATCGCTTCTTCGACGGTACGATTGCCGACAATGCGACTGTGACAAGTAGCACCAACCAATACAGGCTAGAATTAAAAACATTTTTAAGGAGGTTGTTTTTAATTCTAGACTATCCTCCGTCCCCCACGGGCTTGGAACCTAACCTGAGGTATATCTTCAATGCACCGAAGGCCGGACATGTTAATATATCTAGGGTTGCCCCAACAGTCCTTGTGGCAGCATGGCCGCTGACTCTCAGCGGTATGGTTTATTATCTATTCTCAATGAGCATCGCTCAAAGAAAATTCGATCAACAACAGGGATCGAACCGGCGACACCCCGGTAGATGACAACCATGACTAGCGCACTAGTCCCCTAGACCATGCCGCCACAACCAATACAGGCTGGCGCCCCTTTGTTCAAATGTAAAACTAAATGAACGAACGAGAGCAAGAAACAGCTCAAACTCATCGAAACCGAACCAGTCGAGTACGGCGGTACTTCTCTCTCGGCAATCTCGACGTCACAGCGGAACGATTGGCAAGGGTTGGCCACAGACTTCGTTCTGAGTCCGAAATAGATATCGTCGGTGTCAGCGCGTGTGCAACGATTGCACACGGCAAAAAATTGACCGCATATCTTCTGATTACTATTCATATGAGTCTGGGAGAATTAGTTTAGACCTACTACCTATAGAAACAGCAGTACAACCTCTAAGATGCGCGAAGCATTTTCAATTGCATTGTACAACTGGATCAACCTCTGCAATACTCATTATTATATATAGCACTCAGAAAAACTCAACTAGAGCTTAAAAGTGCAAACAGTACGAACGGAAGGGTGCCGTGGTTAGCTGTGCTGTCAAACCAAGATCAAACTTTTTCGGGCTTATCCTCAGCCAACATTTACCGTGCACGGGTTTGCTTTCGCATTGCTTCGTAAGCGGCGGAACCCATAAATACAAGTGTGCAACGATGGGGATCGAACCCCCGCGCACCTATGTGTCTCCTCTGGCCGCAAGGCGCACGCGAATGCACCACGCCACCAGGCTCGACGTCAAATCAAGATCAAAGCTAGCTTTGCTTTACAGCGCGGAATCGAACTTGCTTCAGCTCATATATATATAGACATATATGCTACGTATCAGAATAGTCAGCATTACACGAGCAGAATCGAATGATAGCTATTATGGTTATTGAGGTGGTGTCATGTGAGTTTGTCTGTGTTTCTGTGCATGCACCTGGCACAACTACCTTTACTGTTCTCAGTACTCTTGTTCCACTTTACAGCGACGTTGTCATTATTAACGCAGACGTGTTGTTCCACTTACTGCTTGCGTAGTATGAAAGTTCAAGGTCGCCCTCTCCCTATTGTCTTTGACGGAACCCTCGGATTGTGTTGAGTTTTCTTCTCGAGATACCCCGACGTCTAATTAGTATTATTGCTTCTAGAACGGCTTTAGTATTTAGTAAGTACTTCTGCTCGATGGTCTGTGTTCACTTAGCACCGCTTTTAATGTTGCTTGTTGTCGGCGTTGGTCTGGGTTTCCTTGAAATTTGAGTGACTTTAATTCGCATGGCCATACAGGAAAAATTTATTTTATAAATAATCCAAAGAGGAATAATTTTTTGAAAAATATTAAAAATAAAAAAATGGGGCGGGCCAAAAACCAAAACACTTCCCAAAAACTAGACCCAACAACTACCAAACGCCCGAAAATCAACGCCGATATATAACAGTATTGATACAAGCTCTAAGCCGAGTTTGCAAAGAGGGTTCGTGTTGAATGATAAATAAGAGTTTGGCATGGCATAGAAACGACAGTGCGCGTGGCATTTCGCCAATGGCCGTCACCGCATGCCAACAAGGTGTTAGCACGCAGCGCTATCAGTGTATATTACTCTACAATACCAGGTTCGTCGGCTACATAAGGGACGTGCTGTGTGTTTTTAATAATCTGTAAGAACGTGTAGTTTCCTTTTTCCAGCGTGTAACTACAAATAGTGCAACGTTAATGGCGCTAGCTAGATCAAAGTAGGCTGTGCAGCCAGAGAGTCTATGTCAAACCGTCAATGTCGGGTGTATGATACCAAGTTCACATATTTACAAGAAAGTATAAATTGTCAGTCATAGCTATTATGGAGCAAGAACCATCTGATGAGCAACTAGTAGGTTTCATCATCCGCCGGCCTGGCTTAAGAGCAACTTCGAAAGCCAGTTAAGAGGATTGGACTGGAACGACAGTGCTAACGAGATTTACGACCGGCTATGATCGTTTCGGAACGGCAGAGCTGAACAAAGTTGAACAGACAGCATTTCGTCAAAGTTCCCCAGCCTGTCGGATAGTACCACACTCTAGAGTAAAAACCACAAATTGCCCAATGGTAAAAAAATTACGGCTTAATTATTTGTTAAATTTAAATTCGCTTTATTGTGGTTGTATTTCAGTATGCAACCATTCCGATGTGGACGCAACAATGCCATAAATGAAGCACCTTTCAGCGTTTGCGAGATAGTGTTATTGACTGCCGAGTTGTCACATGACAGAGCAGAGAGTAGAACCACCAGAAGAGCACACAAGAAGCGTACATATATAGCCCTAGCACCAATAAATATTATACGTGCGTGGGATTGTGCGTAGAAGTTAGGCTGCGTGGAGAGTGGGTGTGGACATCTTCCTCCATCCAGTCATTTGTGAATTTATATGCCTGTATTTATCGTGGGTGTTTATTTATAGACGTCTTTGGGCGTGCTTTGCGACAGGCTTACAATCGTGGCAGCAACAGAACAGAAAGCCAAGAGGTGAACTGCCACTGATGATCAGAAGGAAAGTAGAGGAAATAAACGAGAACCAAGGCACGTCTAACGTTTGCCCCTGTCGGAAGGCTAGCGTTGTTGAGCGCCGGCTGCGAAAGGCCTGACTGCCGACATGACATCGCCAGAACGGCTCTCCTCTCTAGACCACAGGCCGGCCGAGCCTACCGCCGGTGGGGTTACCGCTCCCATCTCTAGCCACCCGATATAGTCTGGCAACTAGAAGGCTAGCCCCGTCCAACCTTCGTCTTTTTGTACCGGTATATATATATATATATATATATATATATATATATATATATATATATATATATATATATATATATATATATATATATATATATATACATATATATATATATATATATATATAGGACTTAGCGGCCGTTCGATGCGCATAGCGCTATCCAAGACAAGTAAGAAGCCTAATGATAATCATTATTGTTGTGAATAGAAAAAAATATCATTAATATCGCTATTTCTGTTTGTCTGCTTGCTTATCTACTCTGACGCTTCTTAGAGACTGAATAGACTGCCTGCTAGTGCTGACGACAGCGCCTATACAGCGCCCAAAAGCGAGCACGCATCATCACCGGTGTGGTGGCCTGATGGTTTCTATCTGACAGAAGGGGTCTAGCGACGATCCTGACGGACGTTAGCGACGACAGTGACCCCTTTCCCTGGCAACCTCGCTCGTGTCCGCGCACGTAGGCTCCTATATTCCCTATACTGGGCCACACACTGCAGTGCCGTGCATTACCGGGCGTTATGTCGACTGTGTTGTACGATTAGCACGCGAGTTCAAGTTTACCGCCGCTTTAGCTGGCCTCGGTGGCCTCACGTACTCATCTATGTTCGGCTACCAACAACAATTAGACATAGCTGACCCCGCTAAAGCCTCAGTTCGGGGGCTCAACTGGAAAGAGAACGAAGGCTGTTTGCGGCAGCTACACACACACACAGCTACGCACATATCGCGATTCCTTTTTCGTTTGCTTGCTTCAGAGGGCAGCATCACTGCCAAGATATTGTACGCAGTGTTAAATTATTTGCACACACAGTTATATATATACATATATATATATATATATATATATATATATATAAATTCGGAGAGTCTAGACAACTAAGTGCACGATCTGTGCCGATCCCTGCCTCTACTACTACAACTATTACGATTTTTAATATTCGCCAACTAACTAGTATGCCCTCGGCATCATTGCTGCTAACGCTATCGTCGTCTAAAAGCGTCGAATATCGCAATCCTATTATTCTAATTCTCAGTATGGACCCCTTTGGATCTCCGACGACTGGACCGACCCCACCCTGCCGGGTCAGGGTCTAACTCATACAAGCGGCAGCTTGCTTTGCCAGCCTTCCACCTACACATACATCCATCCCCCCTCTACAACCCGTTCGAGTCGATTTTAACCCTGCATCGTTCATAACAACAAAAACAGTGCCAGCAACGTGTCGTCATTGGTTAGACTCGACATCAGTGTCTAGCTTCGTCCCGATTCGTCTACATGAACGAGACTGCCTGACGAAAACCTCTTCTTACCGCATTCTCATTTTCTATCTTGCTTTATAATATTCTTAACTACCTCTCTACTCTCCCCTCGACTCACCCCCCGTTTGCCGCCCCCGCTTTGCCGCCCCTGCTTTGCCGCCTGTTATCGTGAAGTCGCATCGTAGCTGCCGCCATCCCGCCACGGCCTCCGCCTCTGCCGCAGCTCCTCGAGTAGATCGAGGCAATCACCCAGCAGTAGCAGCACCCCTTTCCTGTTCCCTACTAATCCATCTGTTCGTCTGGTTCCCTCTCTCTCTCTCTATCTCTCTCCCTTGCTTTGTATCTTTCCGTCGGTCTTATTCTTTTGCTTCTTTATCTTCTTCTTCTTCTTCTTCTTCTCTTTTTCTACATTTCCCCGCACGTTCTATCATTGTACAGCCTACTCCCACTCTCTCTCTCTTTGCTTGCCTTCCTCCCTCGCGCCTTCCCCACTTCTTCGTGTTTCGAAATCGCCCTTTCTCTCGTTGCATCTCTACCGTACCGTGTACGACGAGGCCCGATGAGCCACCCCAACATCACGCGACGAGGATCGCCCACGATGAGAAGGACAACGAGGACAACAGCAACAACAACAACAAGCTAGAGGAAGAGGACGCTGAGGGAATAGGAGAAGGCACGCCGACCGACCGGCCAGTCATCGAGCAACAACAGCAGCAAAAGCAAAAGCAGAGGAAAGCACAGGGATACCAACCTCGACGAGGAGCTGCTGCTGCTGCTGCTTTTGATGCTGCTGGCCACTCCATGCAACTCGCCCCTGCTTGTCAACTCTCCAACCCCCGCCCCTCGTCCCCTCCGAAAATCTCTCCCCCGCTACCCCCCCCCCCCCGGCTCTGTCTCGCATCTTTCCTCTTCAACTACTACTACTACTACGATTTCACGAACACATCCCAACAACAAGACCACCCTTATTCCTTGGCCACCCTTCCAACGAAAACTCGTACTACTATTACTACTACTACTGCTACTACTACGATTACCACTACTATTACTACTACTGCAGTGGCTTCAGAAGATGGTGGTGGTGGCGGTGGTGGAGAAGGGGGTGGTTGTGGTGTCGGAGGTGCTGCGGCTGCTCGTCCCGTTGTTGCTGTTGCTGCTGCTGCTGTTTCTGTCTAGTTTTAAAACAAAGCTGCCGCCATACAACGCCCCCAACTTCCATATAGTTCCCCGATCCCGATAACCCCCACTACCTACGATGTGACTCATGGCTAAAGCCGCCGCCGCCGCCATCAACGTCATTACTATGCTTTAAAGAACGCTAGATATTGTGAAAGAGAGCTGTTGGATGCACAGTAGCGATAGGCGGGTACTGGCCAGGGCAGGGCAGCGCAGAGCACAGCAGAGGAAGGGTGAGAGAAGCAAAAGAGAAAAGATGACTGTTAAGGCTTCGCGGCGAGGGGCGGAGGGGCGTGGGGTAAACAGGCGCATCGGGGGTGCGTGGGGTAGTTGGTTAGAAGCCAGGGGGATGTAGGGAGGTTGGTGCAGCAATGCAGCGAATGGGGAATGCACGTTGCTCTTGTGCTGGTGTGCATGTCCATGATGATGCTGCTGCTGCTGCCGCTGGCTGTTCTGCTGTTGATTTTGCTACTGCTGAATCGTTCTTCGGCCACTTTCGAGAGATTCTGCTCGGTCGACAGTTGAAATGTCAAAAATTGCTCGCCTGGCTGGCGGTAGTTATATACACAGTTTACAAGACGAAATAAACAAAAAAGAGTAGTAATAATCATCATATTAATATTATTAATAACAAAGTAAGAGCAAGAATGTTAAGCGTCATAATAACACGTGAAGCAAGCTTGTGCGCTCTCCGGTGAGAGCCCCGGCGTCGCAGAAACAACAACAGTGGTGGCACCGTTCTCAACAAGATATAGGTGATTGCCACGATAGTGGTGGTGCCGGCACTGGTGGCGATGACGACAGTGTCGATGTTTGTGCTGATAGCAATGAGCACAGGGCACTTCAGCAGCAGCAGCAGCAGAAAGTTGCCATGCCCTCATCTTGGTGAGTTCCCTGCCGGCGTGCAAGAAGATGCCAGCATTCGTCCGGATAGCCAGCGCACCTGGCGTCGCCGGCGCCGCCGCCGCCACCGATGTTCTTGTCCAACAACAAGATCGCTCGAATCGACCACCTTACTTCGAGCGAGGAGCACCTCACCTCCTTCATAGCAACAAACCGAGCTTCCATACGCCCGCTGCTCTTGCTCTCATCGGCGACGCTGGTCTTACCTCGATCATGAGGTGGCCGCTAATGCGAGCGAATCACCACCACCACCACCACCGCCACAATTATCACCGAGAGCACATCACCATTCCGACCATTGCTTAGCGCAACTACCACTCTCTCTATGCTTTCGTTTGTTGTGTTATCGATTTGTTGATACACCATCGTCGTCAACAAATTCGGAGCCCGTTTGCTTGATTCGTCACGACACGCCAGACTATATATATAATATATATATATATATATATATATATATATATATATATGTAACGGAAATATGATTTATTTCGTTATGCACAAGTTTGTGTATCTCTTCTTCCTGCTCTCGGTGCTCAATCGGTTGCATATAGTCGGGGATATGACCTATATGCTACTCCTACTACGACTACTGTTTGTTGCCGCAGAAGAGAACAGCCGTAAATTTTGTCTAGACCGTGACAGCGCCATGTCTTAACTGCGCGATCTGATGCTGCGAACAGCTGTCGAAGTGCCAACCACAAACGGGGCCAAAACAGGAAGAGCAAACCACCGAGCGCGCAGCTAAGGGAAGCTTCATCAGAGACACTTGTACGAATGAGGAGTACATTGAGGAGGAAAGGAGGACTGATGAGAAAAGTTGTGCCAATAGATTCATATCGTTCGGTGCTCTACGGTGCGCTACGCAGAACGGTGGTAGCGTAGCTAGAAGTTTGGCTGCTGTTGTGCGGGAGCATGAAATAGAGGTCGAAAAATACGCACGGATTTCGACATCTCGGCCCGGTGCTGCTGTCTTTGCGACTACGATTCCGTGTGCGTCCACACAGAAAAGCCAAACTACACTGACGATAAACCGAGATACGATTCTGATACTATATATACATATATATATATATATATATATATATATATATATGATAACACTTAGGTAAGACTCTCAAGCAAGCGCCTATTGATATATACTGTTAGATTTATCCATTTACAGGAAAGCCAGAAAACGAAACGCAGTGTGAGTTAAGTTGGCTACCACTGTTGAGTAATGCTTAATCTCTGGCCGTCATACGCCAACTACTATAAATTGGCCAATTAGCTAACTGTTTAACTAGCTAAATGTTTGTTAGCATGGTTGTTCAGAAAAAAAAATAATATATAAAATTAAAAACAAAATTTAATTAAAATATTAATACATTTTTAAACAATTTACCACACATCGTTGACCGTGCTATCTCACCTCAGCCTCACTTGCCCTGTCTCTCTCTCTCTCCTTTCCCCTGCGTTCACTTCAGCTGTGTGCCGGCCACATATTAAAACAAAACCAGTGATATGCTTTCTGACATTGGCGTAAAGCAAGGTTCTGGTGTTTTTTTTCCTGAGGTTGTAAAATATGCTGAATCTTACGTAATACTGTCACTTGACCATCCCTCCATTCGACCAGGTTATGTTTCCTATATCTACGCGGCGTACGCACAGGTGACAGAGTGCCCGTATCGCTTGGTCGAATTTCAAGTGTGCACAGCGAGACAGACTGACCTGCACTGACGCCGCACTACTGGTGATCAACGACCGTATAATGTCAGATCAAGCAGGGTATGAATGCAGTGACGTGATGATCAAGCATTGAGTCAGTTCATTCGGATTTTTCCTGCATCCATGGTAGTATCCTTCCTGTATCCATAGTAATCTTCTTCCTGTATCCATAGTAACCTGTTCCTAAAGCGGTTTCCAGACGGCGCGTGTGATGATGATGATGATTTATAGTTTTATTGCTGCTTTACTTGTAAAAAAGTAACTACTTTTGTTATGGCTGCTGTGGTGCTGGCGTTTGTTGCTTTTGTCAGTGGCGTTCTGCTTATGCCTACTTGTCTTAGGTCATGCTGCTTCGCTCTTTCGTAAAAACGAGTCTTGTAATACTAACTAACGACGGCAAACACAACAATAGCAGCATGAACAGTAACAACAACGACAGTATCGGCAGCAGCAACAACAACAACAACAACAGCAACAATAACAATAGCAACAACAACAACAACAACAACAACAACAAGAGCAGACCAGTCAACCTGGACTGCACAGGTCGATGTCAGGTTCATCAGCTAAAGCCTAGACCAACAGTGTGTGTGGCGGTGGTGTGTTGTTATTATCCAACTGTGCGAATGTAGGCGTGTAAATGTGCGTATATGGGTAGCTACGAACTTCAACTGCGCGAGACGGTGCGCTGCTTCAATGAGGTGAATAACCTCTCTGATCGGCAGAAGCCTTCTAGTCAATGACGAGGCAATGGCTTCGAATCGTATAAATGTCACCGCAGCAGCAGCAGCTCCCCTTGTCGAAGCAGCAGCAGCAGCAGTAAGCGACGGAGGCGTAGATTTCACCGATCGAACAAATCAACCTGTGGCAAATAAGTGAAAGGTCACCAGATCTCGGCTGAGTGAGCCGCAAGCCGCCTCGATACTAAAACCACCCCCCGGTAACCACCCTGTTCCCTCGGTTCTCGGTCCTCGGTCGCCTTTAAACGATGTAGTGTAGCTTTTGTTCGCCTTTCGAACACTCTCGACGACGACGACGGCGACAAGTGAAATCGCAGAACGAACGAAGTACCGGAGGCTATTGTCAGCCAATCGAAACTTGAATCAACTTCGTCGTCGTCGTCGTGGCCGCCTCCGCCGCCGCCATGTTCATCTCTCTGAGCGACGAGTTCGTTTCCAATTATAATAATAATAAAATAATCGTCATCATCATATTAATAATAATCATCATCATCATCATAATACATCGAACAGCAGTAGCGAGCAGATCGTATATCGCACACGCCCGCCCATTCAACCACACAGGGGTCGCCTGGCCGTCCACCCGTCTGCCTCCCAGTTCTGGACTTGTACGTGCCTCCGATTTCGATTCGGAAACAGTTCCGTGAACAATTGTCTCATCTCCGAAGAACGATAGAGCAGAGTTGAAGCCTTCTTCATAGTCGTCGTCACCGCGTTTCCCTTCTTCTTCTTCTGCCATGGCTGCGGATCTCTGCTAAGTGCAACAGCAGCTCCACCACTACTAACAGTACCCAGAGGAAGTACTCGCGCCTTCCACCCTCGAGAGTCTCATTGGCGGCAGCACATCATCTCCCCTGGGTTCACCGATATGAGGTACGTACGCTGCCGATCAACTCCTCTTACCCCTCCGTTCCCCTTATTGTGTCCTCTGCTCCTTTACTATGGCTAGGGCTGTTGCTCCTGTTTCTTCAGTGAGGGAGAACACACGGTCACTGAGGTTTATCGCGACCTCAGTCGACGAGAGGACTGCGACAATAGAAAGGTGATGAAGTGAGTGAGAGGAAGAGTGGCTGTGTGCGACAGAGAGAGATTAAAATAAAGGATGGTGGTAACATCAGCTTCATCAATCGCCTGTTACACGCTGATATGTTTCCGCGTGTGCAGCAGCGGCGGCAGGCCGATCATCATTATCAGCAGCAGCAGCAGCGTACCTAATGAGTTATGACTGTGTCAATGCTGAAAGGTGGTGTATACTAATGACGGTGCGATTTTTTTTATCGGTCCGCGTCTCCGTTATTGCGGACCTCTATGGAATCGGTCAAGTTGGCTGTACGAACGCCGCCGAATGACGGAGACGACAGGTCACCACCAAACTCGGCTAGATGCGAATCGGCAAAACGTTCATTATATAAGAATCTGGTCTGAGTAAAAATGATGATGATGATGATGCTGATGATAAAATGGAGGAGCACGGCGACGCCTCTAGGAGCGACAGATAGGAGAGCAGGAAGACGAGACAAAACGTGTGGAAAACTATGTGCCTTCAGAATGAATCTGCAACAACTGGCAAAAAGCGGCCCGACGCCAACCTATAGCAAGCAGGCCTTTTTCTTCAGTGCTTCTTTTTCACGGCAGTAGTACAAGGTGCCGCAATCAACGCGCTTTCAGCATGTAGCCAAATTTCTCCGAGTTTCTCCGAATGTTAGATCCGCTACACTTAAGCGCGCTGCTTCTACCCTTTATCATTAGCATTATCAGTCGCGCCGCTATAGCCGTCGGGCATTCTCGTCGTTGTTGCCGTTGTTGTTATCATTGTTGTCGTCGTCGTCGTCGCTGTTGTTGTTTTTGTTATTGTTGTTGTCGTTGCTGTTTTTGTTATTGTTGTCGTCGTTGAAGTGGCCGTCCCTATATCTACACGACAGCAAAACAACTGCTGTTGTTGCTGCTGCTGCTACTGCCGTTGCTGCTGTTGTGGTTATGTGCGTCTTCTGCGTTCAATTTTTCAATTGTCACCAGAGGACGCTGTGATAATTATTGATCTAGGCAGGGGAATGGGGGGGAAGGGGGGGGGGCAGCAAGAGCAAGCAGCGCCAACTCGGATGCCAACAGCTCAATGGCGGCGTTGCAACACCCCACGGCGTGCTCTCGTTGTCTCGTTTCGGAGGCCCGATAGAGGTAGGCATAGGATAGTTGCTGTTGTTGTCGTTGCAGTTGTTGTTGTAGTAGCGTCGCCGCGTCGTAGAAATCGTTGTGGTAGCTGAGGAAGAGGTAGCAGACGTGGCAATGGCAAAAGCTTCTGCTGCTGCGATCCCTCGTCAGCTCTCGACGGGCTCTCTCGCTCAACTCGTCGTTGGCAAGTCGTCCGTTGTTGTTGTTGTTGCTGCTGCTGGCGGCTGCTCCGTCATTCGTCGCTCACGCATCCATTCCACCGTCTGTCTGTCCGTACGGCCGTCCGTTCGTCCGTCCGTCGCCGCTCCATTGGCCCCATCGGTCAGACAGTCGTCCGCTCTGCCGAAAGGTTTGCCGCCCGAAGGGCACGCGCGCCAGCGAAGTTCGGGTAGACCACCACCCGTTACCCCCGGCGTCCCCAGCAAAAGCAGCAGCAGCAGCACCCCCGCCGCCACCGCTGCTATTGCTGCTGCTGCTGCCGTTGCCGCCTTGTGGGGGAGAGAAGAGCAAAATACGCGCTTGGTCTCCCCGCGCGCCCACCCGCCCACCCCTTCTGTCAGTCGTCGGTCTGGGCCGCTCCCCCGGGGGCTGGCTGGCTCTGCTGATCCTCGCGCAGAGACAGCGCTCGAGCTCAATTCGACTCTGCTCAGCTCAAGGCTCGCTGTACTTACTCTAACACGGCATGACAAGCTGGACTAGACTAGACTACATTGGACTGGATTCAGACCGACAGCGAGATAGGGAAGCGGCAACCTGACGAGAACTCGCCGCCTAGCGCCACCGCTAGGTTTACGCTAGTATAGTCTCGACAGTAGAGGCAGCACTAAAGACTGGAACGGTGACAATGACGAAAACGACGACGACGACGACGACGACTGAACAGATTGAAGTCGTTGCACGACGTCCGCTTTGAGAGCCGTAAGACATTTTCGAGCTGTCGTAGCCTACACGATGTCAGCGGCCTCGTCATATTTGACGGCGGCGTCTTTGTCATCATGCTTTGCGTTTGCGACTCGGCCTTTCTCTGTCTAATTCGACTCATTGACTAACGGACGCTGCCTAATGGATGCGTGCCTGTGCGTTTGAACTACGCCTAGTGAGTAATGTTTCGAAAGGATTTAGTAGAAATAAATACTTTCGAAACCAGGCAGGCCAACGAGGACAGCGAGGGGGCGAATCTAGGCAAATAAGAGTACGATTATGATTAAGAGACGAGAGTATATTAAACAGGCAACGGGACAAATATTTGACAATATGAAGACCGAAAACGAATCGTACTTGACAGAGAGAGAGAGAGAGAGAGAGAGAGAGATAGTGAGCATTTAAGTTAGTAGCGGGGGACAAAGTACGTTTACCACACAGCACATATCATGAGAAGAGGGCGTGCTTTTGAGCGAAATGAACTAGCATGACAGAGGGGCAGATAAACAGACAAACAAAGAGACTCTTCGGAAGGAAGGGTCCGTGACGCGGGTCACGCATGGTCGCAGTGTATCGTTCAGTTGAACGATGACGAGTCAGATCTGGTGATGGATCTGATGTACTACTACTACTACTACTACTACTACTTGTTGCTGCTGGCTGTCTATTTGTCTGTCGCAAATGATGAAGCGGCATGCTTTGTCGTATGTCGTATTGAATGTTGCCGCCATTGAGCCTGGCTGGCTGTCTGCGTGGTTTCATCATCAGACCAAACGTATGTCGTACCTGTTTAATGAGATAGCTTGTCGTGTCAAGCAGCGTTCGTTGGCACTTCAGGCTACTGAGAACTTGTTGAATATCCAGATCGGCGGCGGCGGCGGCCGCAAGGCTGGCAGCCCCAGCGGTGGTGGTACTGGTGGTGGTGGTGGTGGCCAGTACGGCGGGCAACGTATCCAACGGCATTGTGGGACAGTCACTCAGTCTATGGTACAACTTACCTATGTGAATGAACTACTCTCTACACCATCTAGATCTACTCTTGCGCTGCGAGTGGCAGTCGAACTGTCGCCGCTCTCGTTCACACCGGCGAATCAATACGAGACTATACATACGCACTACAGATGATTATTATCATGTGTAATCCTTTTACGAGCTCGGCACATAGATTGACCAACACCTGAACAGTAGCCACAGCAACAAAAATAACAAAAACAGCAACAATAACGACCACAATCACAGCAACAACTACATCAGCAACAACAACAACAACAACAACAACAGTAGGAGCACCACCAAGAACAACAACACCGATACGGCGCAAGCCTGTTTTGTATCCGAAGGGGGTGAACGATGGCGTTGCCTCCGAAACACACCGTCGTGCGCGAGTTAAACCGATACCGTACTTCTCGTCATCATCATGACGCCGCATACCGTGCGGCACAGTGTCATCGGCGCGGTGATGGCATGGTGACGTTGCACGGCACCTCACTGCATGGCGACGTAGCAGCCACTTTCTGCCAGTTGGTGGGTAACCACCTCATTTCCAACCCCACCACCACCATCTTCACCACCACCACCACCACCTCTTCACCATCACTACCGCTAGCACCAGCTAAGACCGTGACAATGGTTGCGCTGCTCGTAGCCGTCCACTCGACTACTGAGATGTTGATCACGTTGAAATGTCGTCGTCGTCATCATCACCATCGTCGTTGTCGTTGTTATTGTCATCATTATTGTGTTTCAGCCAACTCATTGAGACAGTGACGTCTGTAGCGGGTTGCGGGTCGAGGGTTCTCTAGGCAATAATGACATAGCTGGCACCCTCATCTATCTCACTTCTGCTAACCTGCTTATAACGTAGCGGCGCAGACAACACTTAGTAGTAGTAGTAGTAGTAGTAGTAGTGTACTAGTAATACGACTATACCAGTAATCTGCTGTTACGCCGAACAAACAACGGACAACCGCAGGGCCGGCGGCAATAACAACAACAGCAACAAGAACGCACTCAGCTCACCAGCCAGCCAAAATCGTCATTTCGTGTCACCGTTTCCGTCGTCGTCATCGTCGCCGTCGGTCGTCAACCGTCGAGAAGCAAAGGAGGCGATGGCACAGCTGGTGTTGTTTGTTGTTACCGTATTGGAGTCCTCCCTGCTTTTGCACCGTAGGTTTCGGTGACGGTTTCTAACCTGCGGCTAATCCTTTCTCACAATAACAGCAGCAGCAGCATCAACAGCAACAGTTCAGCTCAGCAGCGAAAACGGCAACAGGAGCATAGTTGGCATTGTCCAGCCAACAAACAACACAGCGGCACAACTATGATAATGATGAGGGCGACGGCGTTGACTGTCGGACCATGATCATGGACTAAGTACCAGCAGAAGCAGCAGCGGTTACAGCAGAAAACTGCCGTGTCGGCAGGCCATGTCGGTTGTCTTCTCAAGTTCGGTTGTCCTGTTCAGTTTGGTTCTCTCCTGAAGTTCGGTTCTTTCCTCAAGTTTGGCTCTCTCCTGAAGTTCGGTTGTCTCCTCAAGTTCGGCTGCCTTCTCAACTTGGGCTCTCCAGCCGTCAGTTAACGTCAATGTCGTCGCCGTCGTCGTCACGTTAAGCCGTTTGACAACAACCCAGTCAATAGCGGCGTGCCGTTGTTGTTCTTGTTGCCGTTGCTTGCTGTTGTTGTGTACGCTAAGACTCAAGACTAGCTTCTCGCACACGACGCCGATGTTGGCCGGCGTGCCACTTTCCGCCTAGTGGCTGCACAGCTGAGCTTCTTCTGTGCGGGTTGCGTTCGTTCCACGTTCGGCCGTTCGGCCGTTCGGTCGGCTGGTGCTACTGCTGACTGGTGGTGCACGTTGGTGGCTCATTCGACAGCGGTCGGCGACCGAACGCGGCCGCCCTGCTACTGCTGCTGCTGCTGCTGCGACGACGACTTCCTACTGGTACTAAAGCTAAGGATAGTGCCCGTTGTTGGTCGTGGTCGAGGCTACGCGTCAGCCGCCGCAGTCGCCGCTGTGGCAAGCGGGCTCTTCCCCGTAGAGGCCGAGAGGCAGGCATGCGGACAGTCAGATAGCTGGGATAACCGGATAGATTGAGAAAAGGACAGCCAGCGCGAATAGAAGAGAGCAGGGAGCTGGGAAGATAGAAGACGTAGAGCCAGAGGACAACAGGGGAGGGGGAGATCGAGAGATGCATAAGAGAGAGAGAGGCCATATAGAGATAGAGTAATGTGGGTTTCTGGAGGCACTAGAGCAAGGCCAAGACTCTCACAGAGAGAGAAAGAGAAAGAGATAGAGAGAGATAGAGAGAGAGAGAGAGAGGAACATAGGGGCAAATAAGCAAAGCAAAAAGACATCGAGAGCGGGACACAGGAACTTGCTGCTGCCGCTGCTGCTGGCAACGTAAAAATCGGTCGGCCATCGGTTTTTGTCCTGAGACACTACTAAGGCTGCTGCTACTGCTAACGCCGCCGCCACCGCCGCTACATCGAGCGTTGTTATTTTTCTCTATAGGTTTGCAAGTAGCAAGCTAGAGCTATATCAGCTGGCTCACTCGCTCACTGGCTGGCAAGGGGGGAGGGGGGGGGGGCGCTGAACAGCCGCTGCTGCTGCAGGCGGTGCTGGTGGTGCGGCCCCGGTCTGGGCCCTTCTGGGTCTGTCGCCGCTGAAAACCGACTGACTGCAGAGTCTACGCAAGACGACGACGACAACGACGACAACGATGACGACAAGATGAAGGAAATGAAGAAGGAGGAGGAAAACTAGCAATAGAGAACGATAGCCACGAGAGCGCACGAGAGGAAGACACGGCAGCGGCAATTGAGAGCAGGGCTGGGATGGGGAGCGCCAAAGAGATGGTGGCGGCATTTTTTAGGTGTAGTGTTTTTCCCTCTTGTAGACGCGACGGCAGGAGACTCACGGCTAAAGCTATCTGGCTGCTGCGGGGAGGGGGGGGGGGGGGGGCGGGATGCTGTGGCTGCTGATCTGAACGGGAAGAAAGGGGAGTGTGACCGTGTATGTATGCTGGACCCACAGGCTGGTGGCGGCGGTAGTGGTCGTCGTCGTCCATCGCTGTGCTCGGGGAACAGGGACTGCCCATCGCTTCCATCGCGGCCAAAGGAGCAGACAGCTGTACAGCAGCAAGCGCAAATGATCAGCGGCCGCGGTGGCTGCGGCCTGGGCACACTCACCGAAAAACGCTCACCTCGGGCACCTTTTTTGCCCAGCAAGCTGAACGATGTGCCTGTATGTGACTGTGACCGAGTGAGTGACTGAGTGAGGTAGTGGTGGTAGGTGGTGGATATCCGTCGGCCCCCACCGGCCCATCTTCCATCTCTCGCTTGCCTCCTGCATGCCTTATCTATCGTCCAAGGGATAAAAAAACAGCGTCGCGCCCCTCCTCTGTCCTTGCACAGCGACGCTGTGTGCGCCACTTCGAACGACGCACCAACATTCCTAGAGCCAACAACTAACTATACATATATATATATATATATATATATATATTATATATATGTATTTATATATATATATATATATATATATATATGTATATAACTCACGAGTCCCCATGGTAAAGTCTGCTCACTCTATCTGATACGTTTTTATGTATAGCAGAAAAAAATGTATAAAATAGACGTTTTTGCCGAGGAACTATATTCGGCGGACAGTGTGCGGCTGGCATCGCTGTATCTCATCGTTTTCGTCCGCTTTCGTTGGCAGTGGGGGATGGGCAGTAAGCAGGAACTGAATTGCCCGACCGGTTTGGCGATCTTTAGCTTTCCAGCATCGTCAACACCCAAAACGAGCTCTACCTTCACCTTTCCCGCTGTTTCTCCTTTTTTCTTATATATATATATATATATATATATATATATATATATTGCCATGCGTGCTAGAAAGTCACACTGTCGTCGGCAATAGCGTCTGTCTTTTCGACCGTTAGTGACGGAGGATAGTTGATGTCTATCATATTATACAGACGTGCCTGTGCGTAGCCACGTGTAATAAAAACGCTCATCGAGTGTCAAACATAGTTTTTACGGCCGGTTTTTAACTTGCTGCCTTTTATCTAGGATTCAACCTGTGCCTTTGTTTCAGTCGACGATGTACGTGATATCCCAATAAGCGGATGATGATAATTGCTTTAACCGGAATCGTATATACCATCAATATATTTTTTCCGTGGCCACCACACCAGGTACACTATAAGAGTATGCTTAACAGTTTATGTAGGTAAATTAATGTAGAAAACTTCGCAGTCATCTGTCGGACCCCTGTCTATCAAGTTCTTGTCAATGAGGTCAACGTTAAGTCTGTCGTTTCATGAAAGTAAAAGTCGGTCCACACCTGGCCCGAGACTACTCGTGTGTCTTGGTGAGTTTGTCAATGAAAGCGTGCTATCCTTACCTGGGGGCACATTTTGCAGGCGTACTTCCTGGGATTTGCGGACGCCGCGCTCGCGTTTAGCGATCCCGCCTTCGCTAGCGACGGTGGTCCGACGAGTAACATGTTGGACATGTTGTGCCCATTCGTGTGCTGCGCTTGACCCAGCGCACGCGCCCCTGCCGGACTGAGGACGCCCCCGGCGCAATACATCGCGTTGACGTTAACATTCGTCGTCACGTTGGGCGTCGAGGCCGCAAGCGGTCCGAGGGGAGCGAGTGGTGGCAGCTGCGGTTCCAAAGGCCGACCATCTTCCGCCAGGCTCGCCGAGTGACCTACGAAGGGGAAAACAACAACAAGAAGCCGGGTACGGGTAAAAGTTAGTAAAGCATGCCCTTTTGCACTACGCCTACGTATACAGACGATCTCGTTCCTGTGCTGGCTCTATCGGCGTTGCGCGATGACATCTATCACCAGTCCAATTATTAGTATTTAGCGGCACTGCGACATCTCTGCCACACCCATGTTCATATGAGATAGCAGAGCGAGTTGGAAGTTGATTGTTGTTTAGAAGTGCGCGGTATTATTGGAGTCGTCTGGTGACATAGAAGCCTAAGCGTCACATAGAGTTAAAGGCCACAAAAAGCGCATGTAAAATATGTGAAACATACGATTTTTCCATACTGTAAGCGAGCACAAATTCACGCTTACCTCACAGATATATGTAAAAACTAGTCTTTGCTGTACGATTGAGGTAGGTCTCGCAACGTGTGTCCGCCTCGGTAAACATGAGCATTATACGTAGACCACAAGAATGTTCTGCTACAACATCACAAAGTAAAGTTATGAAAAATAACTACCCGTGCATGAAATCCGTGATGAAAAATAACACCCAACTATAATACAACGTACGCGCATTAATCAGGCACTAGTCAATATATTTACTGCCGGCCTGGTAAGGTAAATGCAGTCCAACATACATAACAGGACCAAGACCGTGCACACCTTAATTAGGTAATTAAATAATTCCGTTGCTACTGACTGTTTGTGAATAAACGAATTTTAATTAACCAGGCAGCAACAACAATAACTACGTCGGAATCAATAACAACATATGCCGCTGAAGGACGCAAATAGCAATATCGCTGACGAGCAGTTGTATAATAAAAAAGAGCCGTTAATAAAAACAACAACAGCAACAATAACGAAGACGACGACGACAACAACAACAATCACCGCAAATAGTAGCTAGTGAAGCTTTAAATTTTTGGAACCCTCTCAAGGACACACAGCTGTCGGACTGCTAGTGTACAGCTACTATTATTATTTCAACGGGTGTATATATATATATATATATATATATATATATATATATATGTGTGTGTTCGCCCTGCTGTGGCTCGCGTAGTATAATATTGAGTGATACTCTCGTTACTCATACTCTACTACACTTTGTTTGGCTGAGCTTCCGTCTTTCGCGGTTTCGGCCATGTTCTCTCGCCGTCATCGGCATCCTCGCCGCCCAGACCCTCATTGAGTGTCTTTGATTTTCCGTATTTCTTTCTTGCTGTCTCCTTGCCTCGCTCTTTCTATCTACCATTCAGCTCTCCACGTGTCTCTCCTGCGTGTTTCGCCTCTCGGTCTCGGTTAGTAATATCGCGCCATGTCTTCTGGCCCTCGTTGTCCGATCTAGTTGTATGTTTTACTCTTATTCTCTGTTCTGTTCTGTTCTGTTCATCTCTGCTGGCGCCCTCTCTGGTGGCGTCGGCAGCGCCTAGATCCGAATTCGGCAAGCTCCGAACTTCCGGGCCGCTGTCGATGACGCTACGGCGTCATCATCATCGCCGTTGAGTTCATCGGTAAACGGCTGTCGCATCCTGTCCTGGCCGGACGCACAACTAATCGACGTATCTATTCTTTTCAAGTGTGGATGCTTTTCGCTCTTGGTTTTATTTCTGTTGTTGTTGTTGTTGCCGTCGTATTTGTGTGATGCTGTCGTTGTTGTATACGACTTTATATGTTATGTGGTTGTTGTTATTCTTGTTGTTGCTGCTGCTGCTGCTGTTGGGTAAGTGCTTATGGTAGTGCCGTCGCTTCTTACAGTTGTTGTTGTTGTTGTTGCTGCTGCTGCTGCTGCTGTTGTATGTATTCGTTATGCTATCTTAAGCACTGCTTGCCGCTACTAAGGTGGTACTCGCTGTTATCGCTGTTGTTTTGGCGGTGTTGCTTTATGTTACTGTTGCTGCTTCTGCTATTGTTTATTATGCTGTTATTCAATGTTCTTCCTTTTGTTGTTGTTGTTGTTGTTGTTGTTGTTGTTGTTGTTGTGATCATCGATCATCATTTCGACAGTCATCTCGCCGTCGTCGTCGCCGATGGAGTCTGATGGAAACGGCTAAAGGCTTTCTGTTCCAATTGGCAGAGAAATAGCGAATGCATACGCTCAAGCAGTTGTTACCACAGAGAATACCGATCATTTCATTGGATATACTGCGCTCGGGATAGTGGCGTTTAATCACATATCGAACCATTAGCGGAAAACGCGCTAGATCTGCGCGAGGGGGAGATATCTTGGGAGAGCAATACGCGCCCATCCAATTTCTTGTGTGCAGCTTCGAGCTGTCGCCCAGACTTAAAACTCAAAACACCACGAAAGACCCTACAACCAAACTAACTCTTGCTACAACAAGTTGAAGTGATGATGATGATGATCATAATACTAATAATAATAACAAAGCTGTCAAAATTAAATTTGCAATAACTAAATAAACAATAAAACGTATCAACTCCTTGAAACGAGCTACAGTGTGTTCTTATACTTAACTACAGTTCTGCACTGGATTGCGTATCATTATTGTGGTTTGATTGCTGCTAGCCAGTTGCTTTCGTCGGTTAGCTCACTTTCGTCGGAACCCCCGGGGGTCGCGCTAAAGACTGTATAATGCATGGCTGCAGCCTCCGCCAATTGTGGCTGTCTCTCGTTGTGTTCCGCAAACAAGATGCTGAATAGTTCAGAAGCAGGAGGAACTCAAAAATAGCAGCAACTGCGACAACAACCTTGGTAAACAACAGGTAATTCGTGAATTAAGTCAACCGCCTAGCGAAGTAGTCTGCCATAACGCGTGTCCGTATTTTTTCCACCGCCTTCGGTGGTGTTCGCACTCGACGTCCACGCGAATCTCTCTGTCTCTCGAATCATACTTTACGTCAACAATTGGACTCGTCTTTACGTCGACGTCTTAATCGAAATCTACTGAATCTACTACGAAGCAGCTGATATATGTGCGTACATACATACATACGTATGTACGTATACACGTACACACATGCATGAGAAAATAGCCGCTGTAGGAAAATGCTTCCCAGGGCCGAAAATAGCTGCCCCCCATCTTAATAATAGCTGCAGGGGCGCTCTGCTCCAAGAGGCGCCGAGCAGGTGGTGGTGGTGGTCTTGAAGCTCGCCGTAGCGGCAGCGGGGGCGGCGATCGTTGGCCAGCTCGTAACATTGTAGCACACAGTAAGTATGTCTGTCCGTTGTTCTGTTTGCCCATGTTGCAGCTGACCGGTGTATTGCCGGCGTAGCAGGTAGGCCAGCCTACTGTGGACCGCGTGTATATCTTCTCTCCTCTCTCTAGGCTTTTCTCTGGATATACTCGCTGCCCGCAATGTGTGGTGTATTGGGAGACGTTACTGCTGTGGCCGAGACCATCGTCATCATCGTTCGTCGTGGTCGTTGACGCCGCTGCCGCCGCTAAGAAGGGCGGGCGTTGCTGTGGTCAATGTCTGCTCTAGCTCCTTCTACTGTTAGGGCTGATTACGAGCACAACTCCGCAAGGACAACTTCTACGACCCCCGCAATTGAGGCCGAAAGACACCGGGAGGGGGTGATGGTGGTAGTGGTCATGGTGGTGGTCTTGATGTTAACGCCTCGGCCAGTAGTGGAGGGAGTGGTTGTAGTTGTCGTCGTCGTCGTCGACGTCAACAAGGGCGCAAGCACCGGTGGTCGTCGCAGCAGCAGCAACGATGAGCCAGATCGAAGCCCCGCCCGCGTCCTGAAGCATGTCCTGACCAAGCGGCAGCAGCTCGACGCACACACATTCATTCAATACAATATGGCCAACAGACGACAGAGCCGCCACTACTGAATGACAGCGGCGACAACGATGACGACGACACTCAGGCCTCATTTTCCCCACCATCCTGCTCTGAAATTGCTCTACTGATACTGCTACCCCCCCCCCCCCCCACTACCGTTTACCCTTTCAGTCCACTCCCTCCCTGGAACCAGTCATTACGCGTTCTTAGTCGCCGGCATACGTGGATGTATATATATATATATATCTGTAGGTGTGTCTGTGTCTGCAGATGTCTACGTGTGCGTATCTGGGGAAAAAGGGTGGGTTCGGCAGTAGATGGGTAGGTATTTGTGTGGAAAACGAGCCTATTTGAGCGCGGTGCTGAGGTAGGGGAATCCTGGCACTTTCTGGCCACAGCCAGGCACAACTAGATGGACGTACGGGGGGGATGGGAGGAACTAAGAAGTCGATGGAGAAAATAATGATAATGAAGGCGGTTTCGCTTAGGAGACTCGCCGGACAACTTCGTGTAAGCGACCAGCCAGCGGCTTACCAGCATGCTAAATGCGGGCTGCTGTTGATGTTGTTGTTGCTGCTAAAAAATACCATTCATTGCCAAAGCAGAGAACAATTTAGTACGGGAACTGAATAACTGAACAACCACGCGACATCGTCGTGACAGTAGATATAAGCTTTACCTATATACACATATATATATATATATATATATATATATATATATGTCCCATCACCCATTTAATCAATTCGCAAGCATATACAATGTATTAAAAATTGCTGTTGGGATATATATATATATATATATATATATTCATATTTATATGCATGTTTAAACACGGTTCATACTACAGCTAAAGGGTCCGCGTGGAACGGTTGTCGAAAGGTTGGCGCCACAAACGAGTTAATTTTTGAGAGTGTACCTCGGTGCTGGAGACAAACAGCGTGCGTTCAGGTCAGCCAGCGCTGCCGCAGCAGCTGCAGCAGCGCGCGGTTACCACGGCGGACATCGAGACTTAGCTAATGCCTGCCCGCCTGCCAGACGTCTACTCTGATCTAGCTCTGTTGTTGGCTCGCTTGAGTAAGTGTGAGGAAAGACAAATTGTTGTTGTTGCTGTTGTTGTCATTATTACTGTTGTTGTTGTTGTTACTGTTGTTTTTGATGTGGTCGATGCTGCCGCTGCGGCTGCTAGACGTAGTTTAGGAAGGAGAATAGACCTGCTACGCGAAGAAGGCGACCAACCACTCAACGAGGAACCCCAACACTAGTAGTCGTTGGGGTAGCTGGACTCAACCGCAACTAACAACCATTTGGACCTACTGGAGATGGCATCTCTGTGCGGAGCGTCGGAACGGACCGCGTACATATTCTGCACTTGAGTATCATCACCACCATCAACATCAACATTATCATCAGCATCAGCATCATCACCACTACCGTCACCACCATCAGCATCATCATCAGTATCGTCGTGTAGCGTCGAAAACTAGACGGCTCACACATGTGTACACACGTGCATCACCACACACGCCGAGTGTGTGCGCGGATCACCACACACGAGGTCCACATACACGAACATATGGTACGTATGATGCATATGCACAGACGTGTATTTATTGCACACGAACGCAATGCCTGCTGCTTAGCTCTGAAGGCTTCGGTTCGTGTTGGTAGCGATGGCGTTGGTTACGGCGGGCGGGCGACTGATGGCCGGCTATTCGGCTGCTTATCCATCCTCAAGTGTCCTGGCTTTTGTCTCTGTCCCACCGCCAACCCCCCACGCGTGTGTGTGCGCTTGTCCCTCACCAGATACGCCTAGTGTCCTCCGGCGGAGACCTACCGGTGTCCTCTGCAGACACTTCAGCACCAACCCTCGGCAGGAGACAGACCCTGGCGGGCAAAGCTTCACGCCAACCGAACTTGGCCTCCTCTTCATAAACGAAGTGGAGAGACTGGTGCGGGGGGAGGGGGGGGGGAAGCGGTATTTAGCCACAGTTAGCAGCACTGTGTGTCGAGACGATGCTTCTCCTCGTCCTCCTTCTTCGTCTCCTATGAACGCCATTGCTGCCGAGCGATAATTTCCTAACTGGCGGAGTCGTACACACTCCATACACCTCGCCATCATCCTAGCTCCAAACGATACTCAAACCTTTCGCTGCCCCTCTCGCGCTAGGTGCAATGCCAGCCCGTACACCCAAGGGAAAATCCTTGCGTTGTCTCCGACACACAATCACCACCGTTACCACTACCTCTATCGAGAGCGTATACTGGTTCCGCCCGCACACACGGTACGCTGGACAACGTGCCAGGCACGCCGGTATAAAAAGCATCTTCGGCCGAGCACTCTGGTCTTGCCAATTTCCCTGTATTCGAGAGCTCCAGACAACCGTCGCATATAAAAACAACGTACACATCTACATATGAAAAACAGATACACGTCTGCATATGAAAAAAAATATGCGGGGGCCCTCAGAAAGCACGCCAAAATGGCAGCGACGGTCAAACTTATCTCCGTGGTTTTTCCCCAGATGTTGAATATTTCTTGGTGGCTTAGAAAAACCTGGTCTTTTATGTTGTACAACTTGACGCGCCAATTAGAAGCAACGCCACAGAAGAAGAACTTTAAGCAACCACTAGGAATGAAACCCTATTTAAGGCAGCTGTGTATCGTTGGTTTCTTTATAAGCATCTTGATCTTAGGGATTGATCGCGTTGGAAGCCTCTAAAAAGAACCACCAACGAGAAAAAGGTGGTCCCCCTAAGGGTAGTCCAAGAAAAGCCAAATAGACCATATGCATCGCGGTCCATGAACCTGGATACCAACCCGCTGCATAACCGCCTTGGATTCAATGCTTAACGCAGCATAAAAAACAACATCATGCTTGTTTCAAAGATGACTATCTAAGAAGGACATTTAACCAACCTCGCAAAACTGATCACAGGTAATGAAGCTCAGGTGCACTGTAACCCGCCCTCTGAGCAGAGAGTGGTCACTCATTAAAACGGATCCCGCAACATATTTTCGTTTGAATCATCATTCTTTGTTTCTCCAAAACGATTGCAAACATTTAGCATATATATATATATATATATATATATATATATATATATGTGTGCGTGTGTTCCCGTGGGGAAGGCCTTCCTCGTATTAAAATGCATACATATATTTCGATAACAACAAAGCGCATACATAAAAATGACTTGGTATATTTTGGCAGCCACGAGTTGTAAAAAGTAGTAAAGTCGGACCCCCATAAATACAAATGTGCAACGGTGGGGCTCGAACCCGCGCACCTATGTGTCTCCTCCGGTTGCAAGGCGCAGACTTAAGCCACTACGCCACCGGGCTCGACTGTAAAAAGTAGTGGAAGCACAATAATTGATAAGCATAACGGTTTCAACCTGGGACGACTAGACCGTGTCGACATGGTCTTCCTCTCGTTTTCTTTCTCCAACTTGGTTACATTGCGTTGCACTGCATGGGCGGTGTGCTTCCGATGCCATGCAAAAGTCGATGCCAACACCGCCGATGGTGGCCATTGTGAGTGCGTCTTCGACGCGTCATCTCATTACTCGTCGATTGCATACAGACTGTTTTCTTTTACCACTCCTACTCCCCTTGCCTTTAGCCGCTGCCGCTACCCCCTTTCTTCAAACTCTCCGTGTACCCCTCGGAGGCGGGGAGGGGAAGAGTGTATGTATCGTCTGTCTGCCCAACTGTCTGTCTATCGGTTCCCCCGCTGTTTCACTGCGGGGGTGTTTGTATGCATGCATGTATATGTATATGTGTGCGGGCGGGCGGGCGTGTGTGTGTGCGTTTAATACATAACGACGCAGTGGTGGGGTGCGGGGGTAGATAGGCATGGGGGTAGGTAGGTGGATGGTTGACCAGCCGGCCGTCCGTAGACTCTCCTCTTGCCAGGCCTGACTCTGGCTATAACAGCTACCGCTGTTAGATGCTATGCATGGATCTCCTGCTTTTGCTGCTTCT
Organism: Dermanyssus gallinae; assembly: GCA_003439945.1. NCBI lineage: Eukaryota > Metazoa > Arthropoda > Arachnida > Mesostigmata > Dermanyssidae > Dermanyssus > Dermanyssus gallinae. Next base: position 58,073 of record QVRM01001445.1, read on the forward strand.
GCTGCTGCTGCTGTGGGCTTACCGCCTCCTCCGGCTGGCGGCGGAAGATCTCTCCTCCACCATTGGAGGAGGGAGGAAGGGTAAAGAGTTGAACAGTTAGGCCTGGTTACGGGGGCCAACGGAGTCAGGGAAGTGTCGGGAGTACGACGAAAGACGACGCACAAAACGACGACGGCGGAGCTGGGGCTGTAGACCCCCGTCTCGATTTAGAGGGCAACGGAAAGGAAGGGAAGGCGGTAAAAGAGGGAATGATGCCAAACGGGGAAAATTTCGGGTTGGTTGGCTGGTTGGTTCGTTCGAGAATCTTATGAGGGTTCTGCTGCTGCTGCTGCTACTGACTCTGATGCTCTCTTTCTCTTAGTCGCTTCGTCCCTATGAGAATCAGGACGGAGGGTGGGCGGCGAGAGCTTTTGGCTTGGGGCTAGCTAGTGTAGTAGTAGTAGTGGTGGTAGTAGTAGTAAGGGCTAAACGGGGTGTCGGACGCGTTGAAGAGCTGGGGGCCGGGCGGCGGGGGAGATTAGCGGGCCAGAACCAGGGGCGCATGCGTTGAAAAGAAAGCAGGCCGCTCTCTTCTCGCAGCGGCATCGGTAGCGGCGGGCCTACGGGTGAGGGGACATTGCAAAGCAACTGAACAGCAGCAATAGCCGCCGACATACTGGCTTTCATGGGGAAGAACGAAAGTCCGCACTTACTGCATTCAAACTCGACTAAAACTAAAACACAATTCGGCGTACGTACGGACTAATATATATATATATATATATATATATATATATATATATATATATATATATATATATATATATATATATATATATTTTTTTTTTTTTACGGGGATACGTGTGTGTGTGTGCAACATCAATCCGTAGTCTTACCACAAACTTCGATATTGGACAGCTGTCGCTAGCAGCAATAACATTGACATCTCTGTTAGTCTGCACAACTCTTAAATTTTACTAGAAATCTAACGCAGCTCGCCCGTTAAACGACAAAGGCTGCTTACGATACGATACGGCCTTGTTTATCTGCTGTACGTCGACCGCAATGTCATTGCTGGCCACGGCATTGCAGTGGCTATAACGATAATGACAAAAAACGACAGCAACAACAACAACAACAACAACAACAAACGCCACCACCGTCACTAATACGACCACACAACTACGACATCAACAAATGCGTCGTTGCATAAAATAGTCGCCATATAGCCATAGAGCCCGGCGACACTAATGTACGGGACACGTAATCACATGCGCCATTGTATAACGTCGGTACGGCAGTTGCGAAGTGCATCGTTGTAGTCATTGCTATTTAATAGGCAGACTATAGCAGCACTCGATGTATAATACTTTCTTCTATTCACTGCAGCATGCCATACTCACTGGCGAACAACAGGTGTGCCTCTTTTATGCTGGTGGAACTTCTGTAATCATATATATATATATATATATATGGACATATAGCTGATGTGGTCGCCTGTCGCCACCATTTGATAACAAATCGTTTCACATTGCTATGCTTGTGTCTATATTGGCGTTGCAAAACCTATCACGCATAGGTTCCGCTGCAACGCTTATCCGTCGTACTTCTAACAAAACAGAACTTGTGAAAAGTAGTACTTGGTGCAACACGGCAGATTGCATTCTACAATTGACTCCGGCACAGTGAGTCTATAAAAAAGATACAATTTTTAACAACAAAAGTTCGAAGAACTTCGAATCATTCAAAGAACCAAGATCATCACCAAAAAAGAATTTCTAAGGCCAAATAATGTGTATTACAATTCTTATTTTAACGATTGAGGTGTGGATTTTCCTAAGCATCCACAGACTTCTGGTCTATGGCACCCACTTATCAATCATGTAAATTTTTCCCTATATATATTAATGCCTACTGCATACACAGCAATCTGTATATTAATGCCTGCTTCATTCGAATTTGCACAGGGTTTAATATGCACAGGTAAACACACATAATCACAATTTATTCACTAGAGCTGTTGACATTACTGCAGAGCATTGTCAAAGACAAACGACTGGAAAACGAGATTAGTATTTAGTATATGAATGTAAATTTGCTATCCGTCATAGCCTTGAAGACGGTAAGAACGTGAGTGCGCCAGATTGCTATGCATACAAGTTTTTTTTATGTATACATTATTATAGGCATGTCTAAATGTATTTTTATGTATTGACTCACACACATATATATATATATATATATATATATATATACAACGCTAACAACGGCGCTATCGCCAGTGACTGGACCGGCGGACATGAGGTCGTAGAAGAGGCGCCCTGCGTTCTACCGGCAAAAATAGTAGCGACCCAGATGAACAACAATTGAATTCGGCTACGGCTTCGGCTTCAGCTTGTCAGCTACGACAGCCGGAGGAGTCACAGGCACGGGAAACAGCATGAGTTACAAAAGGTGGAATTAATTATTAGACCGCGTGTCTCTCCTTCACTCGCTCTCTCTCTCTCTCTCCGCTCTTCCTCGTCGTCTCTCTGTGTGTTTCTGTGTAAGGACAAAATTAGACAAGGCGCAGAATTGTGTGGGTTCGAGGGTATCGGGAGGGGTCGATGTCAAATGTCCGTTCATTGCCATTGTTTGTTGTTGCTGCTGCTGTTCCGTTTGCTCATTTGGTCGATGATCGTCGAGACCCGTGTGTGCTCAGCTTTCAGCTTATTGACGATGGAGTTGTCGCTCGGCACTTCGGCCGAACTTGAGCGCGCGGCGCGAAAAACGTCCCATTGTGTGGGTTCGTATGGCCCCGAGAAAATCCGCCTCTATAAGCTGAGCCTGCCGTTTCGAGTGATGAGATTGCTATTGATATACTGATGCTATTTGCGATACTTCTGATCACTTATTGAAAAAGTGAATACTATACATATATATATATATATATATATATATATATATATATATATGTTCCCTCCAACCTTCTCCTGACCTCTTCTCAATCTCCTTTGCTGCGCACCCGCTTTGAAATGAGGGAAGACGCTTAGTAGGAGCGTGAGTGCTGCCAGGCTCACGCGCTTCTAGCTGACGCGGCTTTCAGACGGGTTCTTCCTGCATTCTTGCATCATTATGAGCTGAGCGGATTAGGTCGTCTAATTGTTTCTCGAACAAAACTCGTGCTAAAGACACGTGTTCTCTAGTGTTATACCTGTCGCAAATAAAAAAAAAGTCTCCTTTTTTTCTTCTCATAAAGTCGCTTTGGACTCTTCTAGACCGGCCTCGTGGAGCAGTGAGCGACTCAGAGTGACAAGGTTTGGAAGGTCTAATCCTAATTTTGATGCCGGTGGAAGCGCCTGTGCCTGGGGGGGGGTCATGTTGGGGCAGACTAGTATATATATATATATATATATATATATATATTTATACATATACCCAATAATATTGTGCCCTACGTTCAGCCATTAACGAAATGATTTAGCTGTGTCATGTCAGTCAATTGCCTAGAGAGAGAGAGAGAGGGATACATATACAGATTTGAGGTGCAGGAGAAGCGGGGGCGGCTTTCTTCTCTTATTGAATTTGTTGTCGTTTGAGTGAGCCCTAGTATGGTTGACGAGGTCGGCCGAGCGGAGTGGATCGGACTGGTCCATGCGGAATTCGATACAGTCCGTGCGTAGCACTCGAGCAAACTCTGACTTGCCAAGTAGCCCAAGCGGCGGAACAAGAACAACAGCAACAACCACAGCAACAACAACAACAAAAACAACAATAACAACAACAAACGCAGCAGCAGCATTGCCACAACAGGCCGCTACCGCCAGTGTTGTCTTAGCTATTGTCGTTGTCACTGCTCGTTCGGTTCAGTAGCATGTCCGGTTCCAGCCTTGTATCACCCCCTATCAGTTCAAAGATCTGCGTGATTAATATTAAAAATAAACACAATTCGCTGTGTTCTACCGTTAGGGGATGAGGGAAGGGCCATTTATCGATCTGGCAGCGACAAACTCTTCGAATCAGCTGAGCGTGACGGCGTTCGCCATTGTTGGGTTAGTCGATTTCAACTGAGCTCTTTATCTACGTATATATATATATATATATATATATATTTATGCACATGAATATGCATGCGTATATATATATATATATATGCACATGAATATGCATGCGTATATATATATATATATATATTCATTCAATCTGTGGATATGTATATTTAAGTTTAAAATTGGGTGCATTGCTTTTCAAGCAGTATATAACTGTTTGAATAAAGCGTCGCTTAGTTCGTATTGTTTACATTTCAACAACTTATAGCTTAAGAGGCCTTGATAATATAATCGCTTGGCATCGAAGCCCATTGTGCATACGCATGTTCCGTAAATTTTATGACGATAGAAGCGCGCATATATTTATATATATATATATATATATATATATATATATATATTTATCGGTGGCTTTAGTAGAACGTATAGAACAGCAACTGGAATGACCAAGTAGCCAATTATTCTGCTTTACAGGATCGCACATCTATTTCAAATAGTGTGATTGTACGTAGTCCAGTTACATTAGACTGGCGCAACACAAGCGCTAGCTAACCAAGTATCTTAAGGCAAGCTGGATGCTAAAGCTGCTGCCTTGAGAGGCGAGTTGGAAAGAAACAGCCTCGCATAATAGGAGATTTTAACGAGACGAACATTCTGCTACAAAAGAGAAGATTAAGTAGCGCATGCTTTCATTGTTTTCATCATCAGCGAACGAATGCGACAATACCGGGCCTACCGACGCTTGCAAATTATAGCCTCTATTGTACTTCTAATCTATGTGTTTGATGGTGCAACATGTCTGCGTCGCTTAACTTGTGCCGTTTCGCATTTTCATCAGCACTGTACGGAATTCAGTAACATTGACAGTAATGTCCTCTACTCACATTCAAAAATTGCATTCCGAAAATTAAGCTGCGCTATGTGCAGAACAAGCGACGGATGGGTAGCTTCGCGTATATATATATATATATATATCTATACATGTGAAACTCATATGAACTAAATCATAGGTGGATAGAAAAAGGTGATTAAATTCATATGAGAGTCATAATTAAAAAAAAACGTGTGTATGCCTGCCCGCGTACGAACCGCAGGAAGGTAAAATGAATTAGAATTACCATGGTCCTAAGAGTACTGCAACTACCGCCACCTCCAAAGAAGGTGCACAAAGCGGTCCTATAAATATACCAGCGATTGTACACTGACAGCAGTTTTGTCTCAATGTTGATTGAAAACTATCCTAGTAAATTATTCAAGGGCAGTTATAGCAGCGCCTCAAGACGTCATTTGAAACAGCTTGACTAACGTAAGCCAGCCGCTGGCAATCGACCGTTTTCAGCTCTATATTCTGACCTTTTATTCAGCATAAACGGAGCTGTATCACGTCCCTTCGACACGAAGCTCGCTTTAGCCAAAGCAGGCTTTTAACTGTCTGTTCGACGCTAAGCGTTCTAGGAATCTTCTCCGTGTCGTTCTTCATCTGACGGGGGGGGGGAGGGGACTCTAAGGTGTACCTATTTATACAGGCAATGCACACTTGTAAACAAAAACATGCTTGCTGTTCAACTAGAATATTGGTGTGGAAGAGAAATTATGTAAGAAAAAAAAGAGAAAGCAAGAGGTATATGTATAAATATATTTATATATATAGAGAGAGAGAGAAGGAGGCCGTGTGGCGAGTGCATATGCTCTGTTAACCGTCTATGATGAGTGGCCAGTGGTTCGTTTCGATTCGCTTATTTGTGATAGTATACGCGAGTGCGTCTCAAGTGTGGATACGGCACAGAATTGCTCGGAGTGCGCACCACGGTACAGCGTGACCACAGACCGTCACATTTTGGCGGGTTATACGCTTGTCGTCAAATGCCTAACCGGGTCAACCAGGCCGGTGTAGAGGGGCCAGTAGAGAACGACAAAGACAAAAACCACGTAACCAACAAAAAAACAACAGCAATTTGGTGTAACGGTACGACGCCTTGGCGTAGCTCGATAGTGGAGCGCTTGACTGACAACAGCAAATCAAACAAAATCAAAAGTTTCTTAGCGTCAACCGGCGACGCGAATGCAGTAGTATTCGGCAGCATCTGTGATGGGAGCATCCGTTCCATACAATGAGGGCCCGGTACGAATTTTTAATCGTTTTAGACATTTCTGTAGACTCATATTTGTAGACATCATTGAGCATTCTAGCGTCGATCGCTGCTCGTTCGGTGCAAATTCCGTTTGCAGCAGTGTCAAACGTTGCGTGCGTTCTCGTATTGAAAGCTATAAGTATACAATACAGAGTAAGTAAGGGGGGGGGAGACAATAAGGCGAGGACAATCAGCTATGTATAGATATGCAACAGTGGTGTCGGACAGGCCTAGTTCACGGTCGTATCGATGAGTGAGCTTTCGACACGACCTCAAACGATTCCCTCCCTTCTTCTGCCTGAGTGTCGCGTCAGTCTAGCTGCTTCGCGGCGCTGGCACGCGCGCCCGCTATTTCTATTTATACTGGCGAGATGAGGCGAGCGATAGTGGACGAGTGCTAGCGGTGCTAGTGGCGATTCTTTGTTGTTTTTTTTCAATTGCTTCACACTGATCAATTCAAATATTATTCTTTGCCGCCCGATGTCCCCTTCGGCCAGCACAAGCACACCTTGGCGCTGAGGAAAGGAATAGGGAGCTGTGGCGGGCTCTAGTTAGGGGGGGGACGGGGGGTACTCTACTCGAGTCCTCTTGGCCAACTTCACGCGGGGACCTGCCGTTGCCGCCGCCGCCGCCATCACCACCTCGCTTCTTCCTTGCCAAGTGCTCTCGAGGTTGAGGATTTCCATCATTGGCAGGCGACGAACCAGCGAACCAGACTCGGGAGTTCCCATCGACTTCGGCACAAATCACGATCACGCGGAGTTCGATGTGCTGTCGTTGTTGCTGCGTATGATGATCGTGTTCTTCATCATTATTATTATTATATCATCATCATCATCATCATTATCACCACCACCACCACCACCACTACATGAGAGTCGATCGTAAGATTTGTCCAGTGTACGGCACAACTAAATTCGCCTCAGTGGACTGTTGCTGCTGCTGCTGCTTCGATCCCATCTTGACAGAGGGACAGGCGACATGGATTTGCACGTGGACAAGAAGGTGCAGGACCGCCGATAGGTCCAAGAGGCCAGCAGCAGCAGCAGCAATGATAAACGACAACCTTAACAACGACAGCAACACCAGCAGCAACAGCAATGATGAAGCAATAGAAATGACAGTGATAACAGAGCGGTCGTCGCTGTGACTGGGAAGATGATCATGAAGGCGTGAGATGATGACGGGCCGTGCGCGAACCACCGATTCCGATAGCCGCGAACGTATTCGCCGAGCTCAACGGGAGTTCAGTTTCACGAACGCGTAGCGCGACACCTTCCTTGTTCGTCCGTCCGTCCGTCCGTTCGTCCGCCGTCTGTCCGTTCCTTCGTTCGTTCGTTGGTGTGAACGAGCCCTTCAAGCCTTTAAGCCCAGCGGCAGTCGTAGGAAAAACAAGAGCAGCTTTGCGCTCGTAACAGCAACAACAGCGCGCGAAGCAACTTCGACTGAGCGCTCGACTAGTAGTAGTAGTAGTAGTAGTAGTAATGGTAGTAGTCGTATGGTAGTAATATAGGCAGCTCCTCTTCCGCTGGTGATGGTAGAAAAGCGGTGGCTCTAAAGCTGCGGTAACAACAGCAGCAGCAGCAGCATGACCAACACCATCGCCATCCCCAGCAGCAGCAGCAGCAGCAACAACAGCAATGCCTCATACGTCTATGTTGTGCGTCTCTGTATCTGTATGCAGGGCTCGCTGGCTGGCTCGCAGACAGGCAGGCAAGCAAACAGGCCTGTGTCTCAGTATTATGTCCTGTGCTTGGCTTGCCTATGGGTGTGGGTGTTCTAGTGTGTGTCTAAGTGAGTGAGTGAGTGAATGGTGAGTGAGTGAGGATGTGTGTATGGGCCTGCGTGCGTGAGTGAGCGTCGTGCATGTTGCTGTGTGAATGTATACTCCTGGTCTGTCTCTGAGGCTGGGCGAATGGGGCAGGCCGGCTGGTTGGGTGGGGACCGGCCCATGGTCCGAAAGGCCGCCTGAGCGCTAGACAGACAGACAGACAAACAGACTGACTGACTGAGGACGACGACGACGACGACGACGATGAGGAGGAGGACGAGAGACCCAAGTGAGTCATGCACGACGCACCTCACCGCCGCCGCGTGTATGCACACCAACAGATAGATGCGTCGCGCAAAACCTTCGAGAGTTGAACGCGCGGGCGCGCTGCCTCTAACTCTTCTACCACCACCGGCGGCGGTGGCCACCCGACCGCTGTTGCTGCTGCTGCTGTTGATGCTTTTGCTTTTTCCACTGCTTTAGCTGGCCTTGTTGTTGCTGTTGTTGGCCGGTCGGCCACATAGACATACAGCCAGATAGACAGACAGACAGAGAGAGAGAGAGAGAGATAGGGCGGGAGAGAGGGAGAGAGAGAACACCGGTATGAGAGTACTACATCTTTAACTACCATTACTACTGCCACAACGGCGGCGGCGGCGGCGGCAACTACTCCTATGCGATGAAAAATTTGCTCGCGTTGGTATTGTTGGTGTTGGTGTTGCTGTGTTGTTGCTGTGGCCGCTGGCCGCCTGCTGCTGCTGAGGAACAAAGCAAGCGAAGAGAGTGTTGTATGCAGCTTAGGCAATGTACGGTGGAACAACCACCACCACCACCACTACCTTGATGGTGGCTCTCTACCACTCCACAAGGGCCGGCTGGCGGCACATCGCCACGACGCGCTAGCCGAGAAAACAACAGCAGCAGCAGCAGCAAAATAAAGGAGACCTGGGAGGAGGAAAATGAGCCGAGGCAGAAAATCAAGGGATTGGAGAAGACAAAGAAGAGGAATATGATGATGGGCCAGAAGAAGAAAAAGAGGAAGGAGAATCGGAGAATAAAGAATGAAGCAAGAAGAGGAAGAAGGCCTACACAGAGATGCAGAAGACGCCCAAGCGAGGGTGAGAATGGGAAAAGAAAACTATGGGGGAGGGGGGGGGGGGGCGGGGCGGGGTGAGGCAAGGGTGCGCCCCTCGAGCCTTGCGCGCTCCTAGACAGTAAGAAGGAGCAGCACCCACCTGCGCGACCGCCGCCGCCGCTGCAGCCGCCCCTGTCGAGCGCGCTAGCGTCAGCTATCTCGATGAAGTGCTGAGCATGTCGAGAACGAGACATATACACATACTATACATACGGCTCGAGCATCGAATCAAACGACGAATACGACAATAACAACAATAACAGAAAACAACAACAAAACAACAACAACAACCTCGTACATACGGCTTGTTATTACACTACTCCTTGTGGTACTAGTGGTTGGTGGTCGTGGATCATAATGCACTAGTGAAATAGTAATGGGAATAGCCATAATACCCATCGTGCCAGTAGTATTGGTGGCAATGCAAAAAAGTTAGTTGTCTCGTAACAGGAACTAGCAACACACCTCCGATCTAACGTGTGCGAAAGCAAAACAGGCAATCTGACTGTATGCGCCTTCGCCTGTTTCGACTTGGCGTCTCGCTATGACATCGAGGACATCTTCGGCGTCGTTGGAGCGGTAATCGTAGTAGTGATAGAGCAAACCCTCCCGGCACACCTAGCTGAATCAACGCTATCAGAGCGCCTCATTGAATAGATATGATGTGTACAACAAAAGTGGAAAAAAATATCTATGTTTACATATATACTTATATATACTCATATTTATACTCATCTTTCTAAGGCCAAACTACATGGGTGCTATAAGACCTACTTTGGTTCATGATGGACGAAAAGGGTTGCCCAAAGATAAGTTCCTTTGCCGCGCAAATCCCAGATGATCTCGTTTACGTATATCACATGTACGCTACTTTATTTCTTTGTACATTCCCATTCATGTGAACTTGGGCAATGAAGGTTTTCACTCTAAGCGATTCTCCTCGCAGCACTTACAGTGCGGGCTCACATTTGTTGCACGTTTTGTACTTAATCACCTTATATAAAATAAATAAACACATTTTATTTTTGTGCGGTTCTGCTTCGGCTTGTGTTAAAAATATGAATAAACTAAGTGATTCATCGTGGTGCAAAATAAAATATTAGACATATTGGCACTGCAATTACAATCCCAGCAGCATTCTCTGTTGGATGTCATTATCAGTAGCAATATTAAGTACGTCTAATGTTATCAATATTATTACTGTCTATTTCAGGTAAGAATTCATGTACATCGTCAGATCTATATTTTTGTAAGAACTAGAACAGCCTTTGGATATCAGCAAGATTTCAATCGCGTTTTGTTATATTTGGCAGTTAGAGAGCGCCTGTTTTTTTTTTCAATTATTCCTATAAGTTCGGCATATAATGTAAACAAATAAAGTAAATAATAATTTGAGGAAATTTTATATATATATATATATATATATATATATATATATATATATATATACGCGTGTGTTAGCCCAGTAGCCTTTGTATGATCACTGCCTAGCTGGCGTACAAAAATCGTAACGCGCGTATCCGACATGTGGTGGCAGGGAAGCTTTCGTAACTTGGCCTATGAGACGGCTGATCTAACGGTTATTTTTTGCTAGTCGCTTTATTACTAATCAATGGCAAGGGACACGTCCCGCACTGTACTCGAGCACGTGGCTCGTGCCGCCAAGTAAAGCAGCAAAAATCCAGTAGAAAAAAGGAGGGGTTGGTGGGGATCTCGGAGCGCTTATGGCGAATTGTGAAAGCTAGCGGCGGCAAAATCAAACCGGTTCTCCCCTTAACTATTCTTCTTCTCCGGCTAGTGGGGAAAGCAGGGGCTGTGTCGTTGTTGCTCTGCTCTCTGCACATTGCGTAAATTGAGCTTGTTACAGCGGCTCAATGAATGGGCCAAATATACTCGTACACACCGTGCAAGCCACGCGTCTGTTGTTACACCCTGTGACCCAAATACCATGTTTTCGTTTTTTTTTTAAACATAAAAAATATTAAATTGCGACAAAATGAGACGGAGAGCAAATGCGACAGAGTGAATAAACTATCGGGGCTCAACAGGTGGGTGACTAAAAGTTATTCTGCAGAGATGCGGAGGAATTTCATTCGTTTCGACGCGTATAGTGGGAAAGCGATATTTTTTCATATATGTATATATATATATAGCCCATATTAGTTTAATGTTGGGTATAACGCTGTGCGTTAGATCTGGTTGGAAAGACCATAAGTTCATTCAGACGGCAAGCAAAGATGTACGGATTGTCGATGAACGCTGCGAAGAGGAACAACTCACCAGAAGACATAAGCGACGCGTGGTTGTTCGGGCTGCTGTTGTTGTTACTATTACTATTGTTGCTATTGTTGCTAGTGCCGCTATTCTGCGAATGGCCGTGCTGTTGCTGTTGTTGTTGCTGTTGCTGCCGCTGTTGTTGTTGTTGTTGCTGAGGAGAAGGGCCTTCATTATGCATCTGTAAATGGCTTTGCCCATTGGGCCCAAGAGGGCTATGACTTCCAGCGTGAGCACCATGAGGTCCTTGACCTCCTAAAGTGGTGCTGCCTTGTTGCTGTGATCGCTGCTGCTGCACTCCTTGTGGACTCAACGATCCGAGACTAAGTCCTCCAGTGGATGAGTGCTGCTGCTGCTGTTGTTGTTGTTGTTGCTGCTGGTGTTGCTGTTGTTGAGATTGCTGCTGTTCTTGTTGTTGCTGTTGTTGTTGCTGTTGCTGTTGTTGTTGTTGTTGCTGTTGGTGATGGTTTTGTAACGTCGACAGTATCTTGTGGTGCGATAGAAATGACTTGAGCTTCTGTAGGGAGATTACGGGAGTACCCAGAGATGACTTGGAATTGCCAACTGGCCCCTCGTTGTTGGTGGACTGTGGCCCAGCCGGTGAACTTGTGCCGCTGTTAAGGCTTGCCGAATGTTGTTGACCTTGTTGCGTTGACCGCGGTTGTTGGCCACCACCGCCACCGTTGTTGCCGCCGCCGCTACTGCTGCTGCTGTTGCTGCTGTTACTGCTGCTGCTACTACTGACGCCAGACAGCGAGCCGTTGTCAGCCAGGGAGGAAGAAGCGGATGTCGGGGGTTGTCCCCCCACCGACAGCTCGGATATCGTGGGGTGGTCTAGACTCGGCATGCCACCGTTGTTAAGCCGAAGGGGACTAAGGCCGCCCACCAGGTGGCCGTGGGTCTGCTGCTGGCCCGCTCCCAGGCCGCCAAGACCGCTGAGGCTGCCCAGCGAGCCAACGCCCCCGGCCAGCGGGCTGACGGGCGGCGGCGGCCCCCCCTGTGGCGGCCCGATGTGGCTGTGGTACGCGGTGTAGCCGAGCTTAGAGCTGTGCGTCGAAAGCGCGCTGTGGCCGTCATTTTGGCCCTGGAATATTGACTGCGGATGATGCAGGGGGTGTGGGGTGTGCGGGGAGGGAACGCCGGTACGGTCTTGGACCGCGGAGCATCCTAGGGAGCCCGCAGTCGACCCACAGGCTTCCATGAAGCCGCAGGTCGACATTTCCCGGCCGCGCTACGCTAAACGCCTACAGGCTGGCGGTCGCCGACTTCACCGGCCCCCGTCTCACGCCAGACGGGCGGCTCTCCGAGACGGCCGGCTCGCCAGTCTCCGGTCTCAGCTACCGTCCCACTGCACGTGGCCTACGTGGCACACGTAAGCACAAGACGACGACAAGTCTACTACTAACTAGTGCTTATACGGCTACTCCGTGTTGTTGTTGTTGTTGTTGTTGTTGCTGCTGCTGTTGATGTTACTCTGTTAGTCTGTCGTGCACGATGGCGAAAACGATGATAACAGTCAGCCCATAACACGGTGAAGCGAGTCAATCCAGACCGATCCAGACAGATGTCCTATATTTTCACTAGGCGATTCACGCACATAGGTGTATATACATACACATATAGACACATATATGTACATGTACGCATGAGGTATATACTACACATCATTTTATATACGACGGATCAAATCGTAGGCAGAATCGTGGTCGCCGTTCGTTCGCTTCTGCGCATGTGCGATCGAATCGTATGTAAACATGAACACACTCGCACACACTTGACACGTCGGACACGCGGTGTCGACCTTTTTTAGCCATGGGTCCGAGGTGCCGAGAAATAGTCCCACCGGCACAACGCCGTCTACGCTTGGTCGCATTGTGGGTGGTCGAACGTTTTTTCGTGCTGAGGGTATAGGGGGAGGTATAGAAGGGAAGAAGAAGAGGAGTGGGCACACTCCACACGTATATAGGCAGACGGACAGATGATCCAGCGTTGGCCGAACGTCGACGGAACGGCGGCTTAAATCCAAAGGGCAAAAAGGCGCGAGAATGTATTGTTGACCCACCCGAACCTCCCGCCCTTCTGCGCTGTACGTGAGATGTTTTGATGCGGCACGCTCGGGCACGTGGACACCGCCGTCCGCTTAGTGGCGACAGGCGCAACGCCAGCAGTCCGGCTAAGCCGTCAGCTGATGCCGTTAACAGTGGCAGGGCAGTCAGTGGTCACGCAATCGAGACGCAGCACCAATCGTCAACGACAGGTAGATAGATGCACAAGGTCCGCTGCTCACGGCGGCGAAGCTGGCGCCATGTGCGCCGTGGGCTTTCAGGGCGCCGGTCGCTCTGCTGCTGCTGCTGTTGTTGTTGTTATTGTTATTGTTGGCACTGTCGCCTTCGTCGTGGGCAGGGAAGGGATGTCAACAAACAACAAAGACAGCAAACCGTTCGAGAGCACAGAGCACACGGAACACGTTTGAGCTGTTCGGCAGATCAGCGCTGCCGTTTCTGACAGCTGGCCTGACGTCGCGGGCATCGCGTAGCGGCTCTGCCTACGTCTTCACGTTCGATGTACGCTTTTTGGCACGGCGCCGTCGCAGAGTTAATGCCGGCACGGATCGGCGTTGTGCAGATTGTTGTGCACGGGGACACGTTCGATTCGACACTTCAAACGAGACGTCAAAATCAACACCGTCGCACACACCGATACATACACATTTACGACGACGCATCTAGATGACAACTTACACACAGGACGGCACTCGGATACAGACATACGACAGATCGACACAGAAATAGGGCAGGGAGACACCGAATACACCGAAAGACACACGACACACATACACACACACACAAACAGCCCACCCCAACGTACAGTTGTCCCCGACCAGAAATGGGCGCTGTAGATGTTGTGGGGTTGTTTCTGTGTGCCTGGCTTCCCTGGCACCGGCAAGTATCGTGACAGCCGGCTAAATATCAGAGCGCAAGTTTCTTCAGTGTACTAGTCATAGAAGTACTAGTCGTGTTTATGTAATCGCTGTTGCCGAAGTAGTATTAAGAGAGCCCAGTCCTCTTCGTTGGCATTAGCAGGGTAGGGTAGCAGGGTGGTGGTGGTGGTGGTGGTGGTGACGATTGTCGAGGTAGAAATGATGCACTAATGCTAACCGTGGTGGTCCGATGACCGTTCTGCTGGTTGTTGCTTTCGGGCCGTTGTTGCTGTAGTTGTTGTTGTAGTTGTTGTTGTTGTTGTGGTATTGTTATTGTTGCTGCTGCTGCTACGGCTACTACTACTTTTATTGTGTGACTACTTACGAGTACTTTGTACTCGGGCGACCGTCGCTGCTGTTCCTGCTCGTCCTCCGGCTTCTGCTGTTTTGATTACTGTGTTTGGTACGCTCGTTCGGCAACGGCACGATAGAGTTACCACAACTGCTCACCACCGCCGCCACCTTAACCATCTCCAACAGCAGAAGCAGCAAACGCTTCTGACGTTGCTCCTGCTGCTGCTAGACTCCTATTCCTATTCCCAACAAGGAAGGAACAACAATAACAACAACAACAACGACAATAGCAACAACTTGCACTGGTGCTTTTGCTGTTGACGTCGCGGCGCCTTCAGGAGGTCCGGCGGCGGCGTCGCTGTTGTTGTCGTCGCTGCCGTCGCGCCTTCGTAGAGAGCGTTCGAGCTCGTATCTATCTCAGTTAGAGAACGCGCGGCGCCGTCATGGTCGTGGTGGTGGCAGCAGCAGCATACCGACGAACGAAGCAAGCACAACGAACGGCCTACCTCCTCACGTTGGCCATTGTGCGCGCGAGCTGTCGAATGAGCCGAACGACATCAAGCAAAAAACAACAAAAAACGACTCGCTGGCTGGCTGGCTGACTCGCCCTGCTCCCGGCGGCCGCGACGACGACGACGACGTCGACTACTCTTTACGGTAGACAGCAGCAAAAATGCATCTCTCCCAATAGGCTCCTGGCTCCGCCCCTCGCTGCTGCTGCTGCCGCGGCGTTGCGGCTGCTACGGCGTCTGGCCGTGGGCCACAAGCTGGGAGTCTGGGCGGGTGGCAGCCTTTCTCTCTGCCTCTTTCTCTCCCTCTCTCGAGATCTCCCACTCTTGCTCTATCTATCTAGTCTGTCTGTCTGTCTGTGCGTCTCTGTCTCTCTGTGTCTCTCCCTTCGTTATTCCCTCCTTCCCTTAACGCCGCCGCTTCCACTGGCATTGCCTGCCTGCGTGCTTGCTTGTCTATCTGTCTGTTTGTCCGCCTGTTTCTTCTCCCAAAGAGCCTGCTGCTGCTGCAGCTGCCGCCGCCGCCGCCGGCAAAGACAGGAAGAGCCTCCCTTTCGACGCGCTGGCTTGACGCGCGCGCCGGCGCGCTCTAATCGAGGGCTTCGGGCGACGTTCGCTCGTTCGCTCGTTCGTTCGCCCGTTCGACGTCCGCTTGCGACGAGACGAGAGTTGCGAGATGGCCGTGGGCCGCTCGACGCCCCCACCAGGGGCGCTTCGGCAACCGCGATGCCATCATTGCCTCCTTGGCTAAGGCTGCTGCACAGTAAAGCCTACTCTAACTGCCGAATCCAGGCCACGCCGCTGCCGCCGCCGCCACCGCCACCCTATTGCCAACGGCAGCTTTTGGCCAACCAGCCAACCAACATGCAGCAAGCAATTCGCCTACCCGGAGGTCTCTCTAATGGCGCGCGTGAGCCCGTCAACAGTGGTTTCCTCCCCCGCGCCCGCCGTCACAACTGCAGAAACAGCAGCAGCAGCAGCAGAACCGCCAACGCCACCCCCGCCAGCAGATAGATGTAGGCAAGCGCAAAAAACGCGACAAAAACTGTCACCCCACTGCCCTAGCTCGACACTGACGCACCCCCGGAACCACCAACGAACACCCGCCCGTGCCACGTACGGACCTAACCACCCCCTGCTGACTTGCTACCGCTCTTTTCTCCGCTTGCTTTGTTCCTGCCAACCCGAGGATGAATGGATGGATGGATTTTAGGCTATGTGTCGATTTGCCTGGTGCATCAAATGTGCTGGTGACGTGCTGTTCGTGCCGGTGACCGTACTGGAATCACTATTAACGGCAACTGCAGCAACAGCATCGTCATCATTATCGGCAGAAGCAACAGAATTGACAGCAGCAACAACAACAGCAACAGCAACTTCAACAACAACAATAACAGCAACAACAAGTGGACAGAGCAAAATTGCTGTTTTGACGCCAACGTAATGCTGTCTGAAGGTCTCTTTTTGTCTGGATAAACTTTCTTCGTCTTGCGTCGACAAAACGACAAAGTGTGCTCGCTGCCAAAAATGTACTCCTGCCACAAAACATCCAATCGTTATATTTTGTACATACATGTATGCCAGTGTACATACGTACAGCTTGCGTATGGCCCGTAGTTATACGTATTCCTACCGCCGCGCGTGAAGAAACTAACAAACTGGCTGCTGCCCTGGAATTACTTCCATAACGTTCCGATGTTCTTAAGTTGGCGTAGGCAGAAAAGCCAAATCGAGTTTGTCACCCGCATACGCGCGGGGAAATTTGTGGATTCGTCGAAGAATTGTCGTAGAAGCATGGTGAAATTATGTTTATACATACATATTGTTTATTTCGCAATAACATTTCATTTCAAGATGAAATTGTTTTTATTTCACTAGTTAGCGAAAAATCTTCTCGTTTGTCATTAACTCAATTTACATGACTTCTCTATCCGTGTCTTCTATGAGACCACGTCTTCGATGAGATCCCATCTCGTCTCATATGAGACGAAAATGAATCATATATCTTTACTTTCACTACTTACCATTATCATGATCGGTCGGAAAGTTTTTCTTCTAGCGCCGCCATCTGGCGCCCCAGTATGGTACTCGAGCGGCCGAGGATGCCGGGCACAAAACCAGCACCCTCCTTCCCAGACAGTTGTATAGATAGGCGGTCGTAGTAATGCATCCACGATAGCCTAGCCAGGATGCTCGTTCCACTGGCCCGTTGTCCACTCACCAGTGAGTGGGGCCAGACCCGACGCTAGCGTGCGCCGGCTGCACATGGCGTGCAATGTGCTTGCGTGTTTTTTGCCTCATGACGAGCAAATGCTCGAGGCACTGTGGCTATATATATATATATATATATATATATATGTATATTCGCCCGCACGCAGGCAAGCAAGCGGGCGCCTGCCTAGAAAAAGAATCTCCCACTTCGGTTGGCCCCGACGCTGCCACCGCGTATTCGTTGGCAATTAAGATGGACAGACCGGGAGGGGTACAGGGGTGACTGGTTACGCGGTGGGGTCTACTACCTACTGTCGAGGGAGGGAAAGGGTAGTTAGTGAGGCTGCTTTTGCTGCTGCTGCTGCCGCAGATCTTGGCGATAGGAGGCTTTTGGCCAGCAGCTGCCGGCAAACGAGAGTAGGCGTAAGTAGGCTTTCATCGGCGTTGTTGTTATCGACGGCGCTGTGGTTGTTGTTGTTGTTGTTGCTACTATAGCTGCTGTTGTTGTTGTTGATGTTGTTGCAGCCATTGCTGTTGTTGCGCTGCCGCCCCCCACTGCCGTCGCCTTCGTCGTCGTCATCGTCGTTCTTTATTCTCTTCTTCCTCTCTCCTCTACGAATGCTCACCCACCTTCTCTTGAAGCACTCAACCATACCTACATACAGCCCACAGTCACCCACCCACCAATAGCAGCGGCCGGCAGCCGCTGCCAACCTGATCGTCTACTACTCGCACACCCTTTGCCAGTAGGCCACGCCTACTCGAGACCAACTACCCCCGCCCACGCAAAGCCCCCGGCCCGCCGCGCACCCCCTTCTCCCTCCTCCCAGCACTCGGCCCCGTCTCCAGAGACGGGGCAATGCGCACCCGTATATTGGTGGCGGTTGCACTGTAGACACCGTAGGCCCGCATCGGCGTCGTCCTCCTCGTCCTCGTGGCCATCGTTGGGCATACGCATACGCATCCACGCACACGTCTAAATATCCCCACAACGGTCGTCTCCCCCCCCCCCCATCATAAACCCCCAGCCAGCCAGTCAGCCAGCCATCCACTACCCCCTGTCCTACCGTCCTCCCGTCCGTGGCCCTCCCACGCTCCTACGTCGTATCTACTTCCTCCTTCCTCGAACTTATTGTTCTCCTGCTATTGGCGTCCCTTTCCTTTTGGCAATGCACCCCTTCACCCCGCACCCCTACTAACACACCCGACAAAGGCAAAGCAAAAGCAAAGCAGCAGCAGCTCCGCCACCTTATTTCTTTCTCTTCGTCGTCGTCGTCGTCGTTGGCTCAATCCCAAAACGAAGCGACCCAAAGAACTCAACGACGCGCTCCTTTCTTCCCTGTGTTAAAGGATTGAGGTGCATTGCGTTGCACGTACGTACGTAACGGAGCCATACAAGCAACCCCGGAGTGGATCGTGGACTTAAACTCTGACGCCAACCTTGGTGCGCACTATGTTTTTTTCGTTTTTTTTACCAATTTATTGGCCATGCTCCTACGTGTCGTCGATCACTCATAGAATTGTTGCAGCGAATATTTAGCTCGCTATGATGACCGTTCAAAAAGCAATTTATTCTGATTTGTATTTCCACCAGAGTATTATGGCCAGCACACACACACGTAGACACGAGTGACAATGGCATATCAACAAAAATACGTTTTTTTTCCTCTTACTGACAGCATTGTTCACAGTAGAAACTGTCACAGCAGTCTAAAATGCATTTTTTAGACCGCTGTAAGTTAAGAACACGCAGAAACTGTACTGTTGATGCGCGCCCATCAGAACATCAGACATCAAAGAGTATCGAACCGCAGTGTATGTCATGAAGCCACCACAAACTCGTATTAGATTTAAGTATAGAAGCGGCAAAAAATTACCAAAACACACGTCGTGCGTAAGCTGTTTATTAGACTAGCGAACTTTATATCCATCAAGCATTATGAGTCATATGCGCCTGTCGACTTCAGCCTTGGCGTGATTAAAAGAAGAGGCCTAGAACAAAGGGGCAGGGTAGGCAGATTGAAAGCCCTGGAATTTTCAATCGCCTAGGTAGGCTCTCATGCTCCATTCATTCACGTCCGATTCACTACTCGGCGGGCCTATTTACTGGCGGGCCTATAAAGGAAGGATCGTTGGCCTCGTTGTCTCATAAGCAAACGTGGCGCCACCCTCGGAGAGACTGTCTACTACGACGACGACTACAAAACCCCCAACCGCTGCCGCTACTGGTTCACCCCTCTCCATTTCTTCTCCCCTATGCGCGCCCGCGCTCTCTGACCCGGTGATGCTCCGAAGTTCGAGAGCAGCCAAGGAATGTAGGAAAGGGAGCTTCTTCATCACCGGTATGAGTAGGCCAATTTAAAGGTAGACGTTTAAACTCAATGTTAACAAACGACGAAGATAAAAGACAACCGTTTAAAACGTGACTCGAGAGAGCACACT
This sequence comes from Dermanyssus gallinae, assembly GCA_003439945.1. Taxonomy (NCBI): domain Eukaryota; kingdom Metazoa; phylum Arthropoda; class Arachnida; order Mesostigmata; family Dermanyssidae; genus Dermanyssus; species Dermanyssus gallinae. The sequence goes on from QVRM01001445.1 coordinate 77,828, forward strand.
AAATTACTGTGCGCTCAATATAATATGCGTACTGATGTCATATATATATATATATATATATATATAGTTTAGGGCGAGCACTGCCGAGTGTGCAAATGTATCGTAAATGATTAATAAATCATCGCTATAAATATATATATATATATATATATATATATAACGGAGATAGAGTAGTTACATTCCAGTCTGTTTCCCTAATTTATTTGATCCCCTTGATGAGTGTTTTGTATAATATTAAGGTCTACTTGTAAATTCACTTATATATATATATATATATATATATATATGAAAACAGACATCTATAAAATTTGGTTAGACCAGGCAAACGCATGTAGCGTGCTGACCAGCACGTGTTGTTATTCGTATAAATTTGTATATTGTCGTATATATAAATAATGTTTTGTACTCTATTCCTGTAAGCCGAGCTACAAGCAAACTTGCCATTAGGCCAGTACTTATGGAAGCAAAAAGTCAGCTGTTTAAGATCTTGTTCAACAAGTTTCAACTTGTCAGTTATTGTGCATTTATAGATATTTATTAGCAGGGCTAATGTACTAAGAGAACGTTGTTTGCTAATATTGCAGCAGCTTTAGCTTACAGATGTAACCAACTAGTGACTATAGAAAGCCGCTTCTGCTTCAGTAGGAAGCTAACTACGCAGCTAATTAAACATACATATTTTAAACAAAAATATCACGAATTATACATATATATATATATATATATATATATATATATATATATATATATATATATATATGGACAGAGAGAGAGAGATGGATTTATCAACATGCCTCGACTTCATAATATCTGCAAAGTATAGCCAAATCTTTACTTAAAAACAGACTTCCATCATGGCCGCATGAAAAACAATGCGGATACATACTGGAGTTTACTCCATGCATACACTACAGGCCTAAGATAGTAAATACAATAACCAATCAGAAGATGTAAAAATCAAGCAAACTGCAGAAGTCGTAAACATCGCATAACAAATAAGCGTCTGTTAAACAGCGCTTATTCATGCAAGATTGCTCTAACCAATAACAGAATAGGCACAATGATGCCTATACCATTAATTTATGTTAATTATGTGAACTACTAGTAACATTCACAAATTGAAAGAAATTATATTATTATGACAAGCATGTGTGGATCGAGCTATATGCCAAATAGGGTGTAGAAAAAGACCCTTTGCATCCGCATTGAATAATGCTCAATATTGTATATCATGTTAAATATATATGAAAGTTGCTGTCGAATAAAGTATTAGATTTTACTGATGAAGTCAGGGTTTGCTGTCAGAACGGATCTTGTGAATCACAGATCTTGTGAATGTAGGCACTCTGTTCTCTTGGTAGGCTTACTTTCTAGTTTGTATATATGGGGCACCTCGGCACAGCTAATGGCTATTCGCTGGTATGCACGCATGGAAATTTTCGCAGATACACTCTACTGCAAATCTAAATACAAGGAATTAATTGCAATTACGAGATCTATAAGTAGGTTTGGAAACAAATTCAAATGTATATATATATATATATATATATATATATATATATAATATATATATATATATATATATATATTATATATATATATATATATATATATATATATAATACAATCAATTTCTTCATTCTGACCCGGTGACGTTCCGCACCGCTATCTGAAGTTCCAGAGCATCCAAAGAATGTGTGAAAGGGAGCTTCTCCATCACGAGTAGGTCAATTTAAAGGTAAATGTTTAAACTCAATAGTAAGGAACGACGAAGGTAACAGACAACTGTTTAAAACGTGACGTGAGATCCCATGAGGTTACTGTGAGCCTAATTAATTATGCGTAATCATATTATATATATATATATATATATATATATATTTATACTTTGTAGTATGCATATGATACAAAAGTGTATATATATAAATATTTAATCCACACTAAATTGTAATATTAAATAGGAAAATTATATTTAAAATACAAATTACTTATAAGTCGCTTTAGGCATATCGAATTTATTATTATTATTATACTTTCTGCAGATAACTGATTGGCTACATAACGTAGCAATCATACAAACGCAAACCAGATTGCGCACGTATACTTTACTGCTATTAAATATAAACGTAGTCCCGTAGGGAATTACAAATGTAAATTTTAGATCTAGAAAACTTACCAGGCGATTGCCCAATTTGGCAGCTTGTTTAAGTAAATATATGTCCGGCTACGGACAGCCTAAATCTATTTAAATATGCTTATGGACATGTTCAATTATATGGATAAATAAAACCTTGCTGCTAGACTTTAAGTAAAATAAAACATAAAAAGCGCACAAATGACCCATACACAGATACTAGCATATATTACACCATTTAGATAAATTCAAATTTTGTTTAGAAGTGATATTGTATATCGATGTTGTAATAAAACGTTTCACCGACACAATATTATTTTTTT
>QVRM01001446.1:0-72181 GCA_003439945.1 Dermanyssus gallinae
CAACAACAAACAACAAAACAACAACCGAATCTCTCGTCTGGTGACCTGCATCAACAGCGACAGCAACATTAACATGGAGGAGGCGGTAGGCGATACTAACTAAACTGTGTTGTTGGCTTTTAACACCCCTTGTCACATACTTCCTGTCAGTTTTTCTTCTTCTTCTTCTTCTTCTTCTAACTTTGTTCGTTTCACGAGCTAGCTGGGGGGGGGGGGGGGTGAAATCACCTGAATGAACCCCCTTATATGTTAAAGAGCTTAGAGAGAGAGAGGGGCGAGAGAGGAGAGAGAGAGAGAAACGGCGAGAAGAGCTAGGAGGTAATGCTGAATAACCACCATGGGGAAGAAGCATGCTTTGCTGTTTCGTGGGGGGGGGGGGCGGGGGTTCGGGGGTTCAGGTGTTGCCGTTACTGGCGTTAATGTTGTTCTGACAGATGTTGACAGAATGCTGGAAGTATCGCTGTTGTTGTCGTTGTTGTTGCTGATAAGGAGGTGAAGGATAACAATGATAATGGCACTCATGACCGCCTTGATACCACTGATATTGCCTGGCGGTGATGGTAATCAATATGCTGGCTTCAGTGTCAGATGATGGTGGTGGTGGTGGTGATGAAGATGCCGACGACGATGAGGTTCGGCGGTGTAGGTCGTTGTTGCATGAAGACCGACCAATCGATCTCCTCGTTGTAATTGTAATTGTTGTTGTTGTGGTTGTGGTTGTTGTTGTTGTTGCTACTGTCGTCGTGGTCTTTGGCAACATCTAATCTGGCTTCTGCAAGGCGACGCTTAAATTGCACGCTTGTTTTGTTGCTTGAGCACTTTCCCACATCAGAAATTGGGGACTTCCTCTTACATCATTAAAGCCAGGTTCTTGTTTTTTCCCGTCATCCCTTGTCGACCTCGGCTGGGCTTTTGATCGAAATGCAGCGTCTCAAAGATTGATGATAGCATGTAGTACTCCAGAGCCGTCCAGAGACCCGAAAATAATGTGACGGATATTGCCTACGCTCTGAGGTATCTATCATTCCTGAGCACGGTCCCATTGATGTCTCACTTGTACGTGACCTATAGCCCCAGCTATATGACAACACACTAATCTAAACATGCTGCTTGTCTGTGTGCTCGTAGCTTGTATGCGGTGTGTGTTTGTTTGAATCGTTTCATATGTGATGACTTGTAGGAGCATACGGTAGTAGTAGGCAAATGTATCGAGGGATCGGAATGGTTCTATATTCAGCTGTGAATTTGGTCGCCAGACCGAACCATTGAGATTCGGCGATTTTTAAGGATCCGAAAATGGAGTAGTAATGAAATTTACACCAGGTTCTGTGTTAAAACCTAATCGATGCTTTAAGTGGCGAAAACGAGTTACGAGCTGCGGTATTGCGATCGAGCAGTGTCCCGAAAACACTGCTACTGATCACCATAAGCAGGTCGTAAACACACACAAAGATACCATAACACACTTGTTTTTTCTTATGTTACTTTAAAGATGTCATTTTAATACAGCTATACTGCCATTTTAATTAAATATATGATTTTTACAAGTTTGTAACCGGGGATATCCAGTGCACTTTTTCACATTCATTAGGTTCAATTATATTCATATTTCAGCTTGTTTATTGTTGGTCTATGGTTTTGCTGCTAGTCGAGAGATTATTAGCGTACACTTCAAAAACTCCACGCAAGTGCAACGGCGTTTAATTGCAAATTTCTGGAGGCCAGTTAATGTCCCTGCACACGCGAGATTACCCGTCCGAAGCACTTCATCATTCCAAGAGTTCAACTGTCTTGCCGGTTGTTGCGTTGTCTTGTGGCACCATCTTGTTTGTCACCAGATTTCAGTCGCATCGATTCTTCCAAATTTGGCCTTAAAGGGTCACGCTGACCATTCATCGTGGAGTGAAAACTAGGGGTTTAATGATTCTTTGGACCAGAGACCGCGGCAGACTGACTGTAACATTTGACCATCAGATACGCTCAGTATAAAGCCGCTACCGCACTTCCTCTGCACGGGGACTTTATGGCAATCCGGGGGGAATAATCGGGGAATAGGGGGGAAACGACTTACCGGTAATCATCTCACGAACTCAACCACCATGGATATGGTACCAAAATGTAGATTCTTGTAAAGTGTACGTGTCCCCCTGAAATGTGGTTCATGTAAGCTATTCTATGGCGTTGACCGTTAATATTGAGTTCAAGTATTAAATGTGAAATTCGATATCCTGGATCTTCCAGGATTTTAATTCTTTGGGAAGCTTGTGTCTTCGTGTGACTATTGGCCTTCTTGTGCCAGTAAGAGGACCTTTAGACGAAGCAGATTTGTTGTATTTTTGTCAACGAGGGCGGTATGTATGCTTCTCCACCGAATAACTCGTTCATCCACGCGCGTATATATATATATATATATACATATATATTTATATATATATATATATATATATATATATATATATATGGGATATATATACATATTATATATATAATATATATATATATATATATATATATATATATATATCTATATATATATTCTATATATATATAATATATATATCTATATAATATATATATATATATATATATATGTATATATATGCGTTACGTTATGATTTACATGCACATACATTTTGTTTCGTTTTCGGCGATCAAACTATATGTGTATCTCACTGTGTGCCACCGATGTGCCATTGTGCTGTAGATTGTACTGGTACGCAACGCAACAATTATATGTATAACACATGTTTACGCTAGGCTTGCTGGTTGTTATATCTTACTCGGCAGTGTGAGTAGTGCCTTAACTCAGCTATTCAGCTCGTTATAATGATGATTCTGTTTGTAGAGCCGCTACAACAATGACAACACATAAATGATGAGACCACTTGTACTGGACGTCTCACTACCACCATCTGTCTGGCCGTACTGTACGTGTTGTGCCTGTTGCGCGGTGGGTGTGTGTGTTCTGTTTATGCCTCACTCAATATTGTGCGCCCCGTTGTGATACTCTCATGCCCAGTTCTTTTGAGCCGAGTGGGCTTGAATCGAAGTGGGCTATGTTGCCGTATATACTACAATACCTATTGATATGTACGTTTGTATGCATGCACGTTTGAATGACGCAGAGCAAATAGGTGGCGAAAATTTCCAAATGTTGATGGTCAACTGCCGCAGTACGTCGGTCCCTACGTCGGGGCAACTTGAGCCGTATTTAATATATACATATATATATATATATATATATATATATATATATATATATATATATATATATATATGCAAGCAAGTTGTACTAGTAACTATGTACCGTTTCGCGCGAAGCTTTTACTTGTTAAACGGCTGAATGAGTTAAGCAGAAGTTCAGCTTGGTGGACCCATCATCACTCAGGTGACGTCCCGGCCATATGTACTCATGTGAATCATATTCCTCGCTGCAGGCCTGTTCCATTCATTGTCGGTCGTTGTTGTTGTCGGCTGTTTTATTTTCGTGCTATGCTGTGATTGTTGTTGTCGAAGATTACTGTGCGACTCTGAAACGGTCGATCATGGATGTACATACTACATACACATACAAAAGTTGACGCAACTTGAGCTATCTCTCGGGGATCTGTCTGGATCTGCTGGTGAAATTTCATAGTCGTAATACCGTATTTGGAGCAAACCACGATGTTCCAACAAAGTATATATATATATATATACATGTGTGTGACATATATTGCCGCTAGTGAGGTGTCGGCTTTGGGGAATATTTCTCTCCCGCTCAAACGCTTCCACTTTTTTGCTTGCTTTCTGTGACAGTTCTCCGGGTAGGAATTTGGGATACAAAGGAGTTGATGGGACTCATTCGGAGGTTGGCTGTGCCATCTGGTGGAGGCGTTCGTTTTGTCTCCTCCGGATTTCGATGAATATTTTCGTTCTGTCACATTTTCTGCTATATTTGCGTTTATGTGTTATGTGTGTTGTGTGCTTACGCAAGTTTTAGACATGTTCTTCCAACTTTATTTAAGCAGTGGCCTACATTAGATTAAGACAGGAAGCGTGCGATAGCAAGTTGAGATAGAAACATATTGGGAGGGACTGGTTTGGAACTTATAACGTTCCGTCGTATTTACCGGCCTGAAGAAATATCACTGTTAAACATGGAGGAACTGGCTGTTTGTTCAGAAATGCATTCCAGAGAGCTAGACTACTTTGGTTTGCCAAGTCGGGCTCGCTTGAGACTGGCTAGATTTAAGGTCACTTTATTTACGCATCTTATGGTTCTGCTTCGACAACCCGTACATGCACGTGAGCAAATGCAGCGACATATTGTATCATGTATATGTGTGACTTTATCATCACAGCAAGATTGCAGAGGCAAATGGTCCGTTGTTTAGTGGGTGCTTCGGATCAAATTTTTGTTTTATTGCACCGTAATTCCGCATTCCTATTCGCATCCAGTAAACACCGAATAGTCTCTTTTTGGGTTTTCGTTAGATACGCTGCAAAAACGAAGCGAAGAAACTTTGACGACTCTGTTATATATAGCTCATGCGTTTGTAAATGAGAAGACGATTTAAGAAGAAAAACCGTTCACTCCTGCGAATCATGTGCTTCATATATGAGCTGCATTAATAATTGTCGTATTTAGACCGTGTGCGGTAGACTAAGAGGCTTTCGCTGTGTATGCTTTTTACAGCATATCTGACTCATTCAGATGAACGAAGCTGGCATGAGGTGGTGGTATGTTCTAACATTTACGCGTATGTCAGCCATAAGCATGCCTGCGCCGCTGTCTGCTCCAGGCAGTGGACCATCTTGCCAGTAGGCATTAATTATCGCTGGGTCGCTCCGAGGTCCTGTCAAACCTGCGTTCCCGCTGTTCTCTGTGCTGTCAAGCCGGCTGTTGACAGGTCCGCCTACGAACTTACTACGAAGTTGAACTTTAGGCGTTCCTAGTGAATAAATTTCGAACAACTTCCCCTGCTAGCTTTCTCTCTCGGTTCCCATCGGCCAGACACTTACGTTTGAACAAATGCAGTTTGAGTTTATCCAGGTATCCAACGAGAGCTTGTATCAATTAGAATCAATATAGAAAAACAGCAGCCAGGGCAGACCGAGCAACTGCGTCTAAGGCATTTCAGCAAAGATCGGCTATTGTTCTCGCTGATTGCTTCGGACGGACCCCTGATGAGATTATAAAGTTCCATCGTTTTCCGAAACGACAGTTCACAACATTTGACTTGGTAGGTGACTGCAGTACATGTTTTGAAGGTGGCGGCGTGCTCTAGGGAACTAGTGCGCAAGTGATGGTTGTCATCTACCGGAGTGTCGCCGGTTCGATCCCTGTTGTTGATCGAATTTTTTTTGAGCGATGGTCATTGAGAATAGATGACAGACCATACCGCTGAGAGTCAGCGGCCATGCTGCCACAAGGGCTGTTGGGGAAACCCTAGATATCGCAACATATCCGGCCCTAGGGGCATTGAAGATATGCCTCAGGCTAAGTTCCAAGTCCGTAGGGGATGGATGATGGTCTAGAATTAAAAACAAACTCCTTAAAAATCGAATTAAAGCGACGATTCACGGAAACGGTCCAAAAGCGGTTACATTAAGTAATTATGTCCACTAGGAATGTTCCTACCACGTGCAAAAAATGTCATTCAGAATTCTGCTTTGATTTGGATACAGCATATGAATCATGCAGTATGAGTTATTCCCGATATATTTATATATATATATATATATATATATATATATATATTTATATATATATAAACGATTATAGCCACGTGGGTCCGACAACGCTCTACTGCTACTGCTATTACTGTAATGACTACGCAGGTGTTGAGCTTCTGTACCCATTACACAGCTAAACAGGCGCGTTGTCGTATCTATTTAGCTCATACGGTACGGATATTTGGAGATTCATCGTATTTATCCATATATATATATATATATATATATATATATATATATATATATCAAATCAATCATATTTATTTCACTCAAATAGAGTATATATGGATATTGATAGGCGGCAACCGGGTAGCTTCTCGAGGACGTCCGTCTTCTGTCAGCTGCCTTCGAGTCTATAGGCGCGTACACGCGTATATTCTAGCTACCGGCCGTCCTTGACATACACACGCCCTTCCCGTACTTACCTATAACGCTTCTGCGCATTAGGAACGTTCTTGTGGCCCGTGCCTGCCTTTTCAGGGCAATGTGATGCTGCTGCTGATTCACTGCTGAGATGGTGGTATGGCAAGTGCTTGTTGTACTACTACTACAGGCTGTGGCCAGTCAGCTTTCGCAGACTTTAATAAGGAGGCTTCAGTAGGAGAGAGATTTGAGACACTACATTCAGTGCTCACATACGCTGGAACAGAGTTTGGAGTATACCTGTACAGGACTAGAGAAAGGGGCACAGGGACACAAAGGGCGCGAGAGCAAGACAATAATGGCAGTAGGCCGGCTCTCGTTGCCGGCGACGACACCGACGGCTCGCAAGCTTTACAAGCAAGCTTCTTAACAAGAGCGGGCTGGAACGGGCTAGAGATCGTGGCCCTAGCGACGGCAAAGCGAGCGCCGGGGACGGTCGGAAAGAAAGGAGGATGGGTGGGGGGGGGGGGCAGGGACGTCCTTCTTACCGTGTGTGTCGGGAAATTTCGTTAAGTGTCCAGCGGATGCAGCGATCTTCTTTTGTTCATCCGTTCAAATGTTCTTCGGCGTCCGCGACCGATGCGTGGCGTTTTCATGGATGGCACGTTTTCCGGCACCGCTCACTACGGCGGCGAATGGCCGAATGGTCGAATCAAACCAACATACTCCGATGCCCTCCTTCGAGCCTCCTTCGGAGAGAGGCCCCGCTGAAGTGGTCGCGTGCATTTGTGACAAGCACGCTACAACAACAACAACAACAACTGCTTCCATTACTACTGCTACTACTAGTATGACGACGACGAATAAGCCTGGTTGGTAGACTTGTGCAGCAGCTGCTGCGGTAGCATTACTATTGAGCCCTCAGCATCAACCGTACGAGACAAGGTAGGGGGAAGGACGCCGTACATACGTACAGAGATCGGTTGGCCCGCATCCTTTCTTGTATCGCATTCTGGGCTTAACGCCCAGAATGTATCGTGGGTTTCGTTCGCGTTGCATCGTAACGTTGTTCTTCGTGGCGATGGCGCAGGTTGCGCAGGTTGTGAAACAAGACAACAAACTGTTCGACTGGAGCCCAGGAGTGGAACCACGACTGGACGATCAAACTCTGAGCGTGTCCTTGTATATCTGTGTCCGTGTGTGTATGTATGTTTTTCAATAGGATATTTGAAATATCTTATGATAACAGTTTACTTATAGTAAACTGTCATGCTTCTATCAACAGTATCAGCAATGCTCGGAGACTGGAAGCACACTGGCGTACTGTACGTAGCCATAGAATTGAAAAGATCCTCCGGGCTCGTACAAACGTGTTTTTGTGCAGCAAACGACACGAGATGACGCTCGTGGCTGGGCTCATTTAAATTAAGTTGCTCACGCTAAACGGAAAGCATATATATGTGTGTGTATATATATATATATATATATAAGTGTGTTTTGTTGTTTCTGGAGACACGACCAGCGTGTACGCGATCCGGCGTGCGTACTGAAACACCACGCTCGATTTACCTATTTGGCTGAACACTACAATGGAAACCGCGTCTAGCTATGGTTGCGTATACGAATGTTTGATGGTGGTGTTCATCTATGAAGATTCCGAAAGTGTTCACACCATCTCTCCTTTCATGCCTGTGTGAGATGCAAGACGTTGGTGTCGTGAAATAGTAGAGAATAACGCAACAGAATTGTTTTCGGTGCAGGCGTGCGCGACTGTGCTGGTAGTAGATTCTGGCTTAGATCGGCGCTAAATTCACTCAAGTTCCTCGGCCTGATGGTTGCTGTTGTTGTTATTGGTACAGATGTTATCATTATGTTGTTGTTGTTGTTGTTGTTGTTGTTTATATTGCTGTTGTAATAACAATTGCAGACGTAGCTGCAGACTATGTCGCTAGCGATACGTTTTCCGTTGTATCAGCCAGTTCTTGTTTGCGTCGTTCGGGCTGTCAGATGGCATCTGCTGGTTACTGCTGACAGCTATAGCGTACGAAAACATTATATGCATACAATAGCGTACAATTCACTATTGAAGCTGGCCTATAGTGTACATGTGAACACAGACACACCTCGAGGTGGCAGTGACCTACCTATAACGTGGCCAAACCTCGTCGCCGACTCGAGACGAAGAAGCTGGCTGCCACGACTGTATGATTGCTATTCGAGTTTGAACTGTCCAAAAGTATATTCTGCAATATTAATTGTTACCCAGTTCCCCGTAGATTATCACTATTTTTCTCAGTTGAGTCCGATTTGATCGTGATGTATAATCACTACTAAGTAAGTAGTACCGCTGCTACGACTACTAACTAGATGGTTTTTACCACTTGTAACAAACGGTATCATTTACAGTTGAGCTACTTGGCATATCACTTCTAAATGAGCCACAAAACATTGCGTTTGTTAAGGCAGGCTAAGTGGTTACGTTTCTCTCCATAGCCGCAAATATATGCGTACGCTAACCATACGAACTATATTGATCCAAGCGGTCTGAAATAGACGCAACCTTTTGACGATCATCCACGCAAGTTCGATACGGCCTCACCACCAATGCTATCGTGGGCATACGTACTTACTACGTACGTTATGTACATAGAAATAGATCATAAACGACCTAAACCTTACACATGAAAGGCATTGAAAATCGATGGCTTACGTTGCAACAAACGTTTTAGTCGTATTATTAGAATATTATATATATATATATATATATATATATATATATATATATATATATATATATATATATATATATATGTATATAGCGCATCCACGATTGTCGCGATTTTACTCAGCCGGAGCGCTTTGTAACGCCTTTGACGACGCCGCTTTGATGTGTGTCGTTCGGAATAGATAATTCCACTTTAAGCAGCATTCATTGTGTGCTCTCCTCGCCAAAGCTATCTCGTAATGTAATTTGACTAAAACTGTGATTGAACTTAAACTTGTATTACGTATTTGTATATATATCTGGACTATAGAGGGCCCTCTTTTAACTAGTCCGACACAGGCGACTAGACTGCGTGTTGACGTCGGACTGTCACCGACGCACCACATAAACACATATTGTGTACGTACACACACACAGATAATATATGCGTGCATATAAAAACGGGTGTAGTAATAATAATTGCGAGTACGTAAAATCCTTTTATCTATATTTCCGATTTACTTATTATTGCCTTACTTTTTATTTAGTTAGCTTTCTTTGTGTACATATATATATATATATATATATATATATATATACATAAATATATATATGACTTTTTCTTAAGCGGCATTTTCTTGCACCTGACTTGCCTGGCGTATTCGTCGATTCTTTGAAGGAACTTCACTAATAAGCGTTGTTCGTGCAGCTTTGAAAAACAGCCACATTGAACTGACGACCGGAAATTAAATCATTTCATCGTGTTTGTTACAGAAACTTCATCAGAGGACAGAAACGTTGGATGAGAAGGAGCGAGTTCAGCTGGATGGCGTCTGTTCAAAGGCTAATGTAAGTTTCATATTCTCGGCTATTATCAACCGTCGAAAAATGTTCGAAGTAAAGACGGTTTGCGAATCTCTAGCACAAAGATTCGCAGGTTTTATGTGGATGTACAATAGCGACATGTACATTGTCGACGTAATCTTTCGCAAGGTTTTCCCATGTGAGCTAACGTAGTACAAACATATTAGGTGTACTCCGTATTTATGTTTAAGTTCTATCCAGATCTTGATGAAATTCCACATATTATATATAAAAGGTCGCAGTACAGTATGGCACGAATTTCCTACAGTTCGTGCCCTATCATCTATGTATTCTTACACATATACTTGCATGTATCTCTAGACGCCTTCTAAAGGGGGTTGTCGCAGAAGTGCGAATCGCCGTTGTTACCGGCTGGTAACAGAAATTACGTTCGTGACGATATCAAGAGGAGAACCACATAGCCAGCGCCTCTCGCTCTCTCACCCTCTCTCTATTTCACTCTCTATAGCAAAAGCAAGGCGCATAGCTAGGTTAATATCACACTGAGAGCGAGATCCGTACGGAGATCTAACGCGTTTTATGACCATTGTCTTGTTGTGTTGTACTGCTGTAGTAATTTTATAGTGCGATACCGCATAATGAGTTAACAATCGTTTTGGTGTGTGTGTGTGTGTATATATACACATATGGAGTGCTTCTCAACGTACGCAGGCTCCCACCCGACGCAGGCGTGCAGGCTCTGCTTCCCATATGTTTAGGTGGACTGTGGATGTCTGACGCTGTCGCATTGGCTGGTCGTCCAGCCATGGTCTTCTCTATGTCCCAGGCATTAAAAAGGGCTATACGGTTGCTGGAGGACGCAGGTGAAGAGGTTTACAGTCTCGCCTTAGAAGCCTTATCCGAGAGATAGGCCTTCCTGTGCGGTCTCATACCCGCTGATACCCTTTCCCAGAAAGGCTGGTCGACCCCACTCCAAGGGAGGGCATTCGCATATCTCCTCGAACAAGCTCCCACTACGGTCGACAAGGCCAGACTCGGAGCGGTCTCCGCAAAAGGCGCAGATGCCTGTCTGCAGGCTTTTCCCAGTACTCATTTGGGCATTATACTAAGTGACGACATTGTTCGGATTAGCTTGGGAGCAGATGTCGTGTTCTCCTCTCAATGTAGACGCGCTGATCAAATAAGACGACCACAGACACACCTTCATTGCGCCCTAAGCTCAGATCGTCGAGCCCGGCACGCACCACGATTTTCGCCCGCTAGCATCTAAGACACTGAGGGAACCTGGCCTGATGACGACCTTCAAACTTGTTCAACGAGTCGGCAAGCCGCTCATCCGTTCTACAGGACACGCCAGAGCTGTCAGTACCTACAACAGAGACGATCGCTGAACATTCAGCGAGGTAACGCTGTTGTCTCTGTGCGTGGAACTCTGCTAAACTGGGCACGGCCGAATCTGGAGGATTCGTTTATTTGATCCGGTCTATACGTCCATAAGGAGATACTTATTATCTCATATACGTACTAATATGGAATACTAATGGAGAGAGAAAGAGAAATCATACACGCGCGTGGTTGTCATGGTCTGCTGTCGTTTGAGCAATCGTAGGCTCGGTCTCGTCTTTTGTACTTTAGTAAAAGCTAACTACGCTAAGGAGAACAAATGTGCTTATCTGTTTTTTTTTGCGTTTACGTTCTTCGGGACGCTCCTTTTTTTTTATTATTATTATTATTATTATTATTATTATTATTATTATTATTATTATTATTATGTGTGACCTCCCCTTTATCCCTAGCCCTTCCTTAACCAAGCCGACAAGACACGCGACATTAGCTGCTGTAAGAGATCGCCTTTCCGTCGATGATTATTGTGTTGTTTAACACAAGTGCCTTTCGGATACCGCTATATTCGATATACGGATACAGCCAGATACGGTATTTCTAAGTCAGAAAGCCTCGCTGTCCTTAAAAGTTTACGATGAAGCACTTCAGCTGCGTTTGAACTAAACTTATTGCTAGCCACCTGCCTCTCGAAGAACAAGTTGTGCTTTTGGAAATATCGATTTGATGTTTTCATTAGTCGGATCGTCGAATGATCAAATATTAATATTACTAATAAACTATTTGGGCAAACGGAACAGTTATATGATGTTAAACGTGAGCTGTGATATGTCACATGTATCTGGATAGTTTCTTCTTCTTGTGACACGTTTTGCTGGCCGTTGCTTTTAAGGCAAACCACTAGGTTTTTTATCTGACAGATATGTAAGGAACACGTTTCTCAGGTGCGATGCTCTATTGTGACCTGTCTGTTTTGTTTGTCTTGTTTTGTGTTTGTATGTCGCGCATATTGCGTACTACGTTGCTATTGCAGAAATTCCTCGAGACGGTGAAGCATTCAATCGTGACACTCCAGATAGCGAAGGTAGGTTTAGCGTTATCGTGCATCCAAATAAGAATTCTGCTCAGACCGCCGTTGCTCTGTTTGTGGTGATAACCTATATTTCTAGCTGTTTTGTATATATATATATATATATATATATATATATATATATATATATATACGTATGTGTATCTATACACGCGTATAACTATGCACAGAGTGTCGAGATGTCTAGAAGATCCGAGTGATTCAGAATAAGGTAAACATATTTTGTCATGCAATTGCTGACGCTAGCGTTTTTGTTCCTTTCGACCTGGCGACCGTTGTTCGAATACCAAGAACACGACGGACGTGCCGGGCGCTCGCGAGGAGCAGCTCGCTGCCAACGGGGGCTCACTACAGAGCCTGCGGTCCCCTACCGAATCGCTGCAAATTTCGGCTTTCAATTCGTCCGGTGAGTGTGCTCCCCTTGAGTTGCGTTATCACTAGGTGAATAGATGGGAATTTGTATAGGTTTTATTATTTTTGGGTCACTTACATTTGTACGAAGGTGCACAGCGTCTCGATGCCGTTGGAACGCTAAAATGGAGTGTTTATATTACAGGCTGCTATTAACAAGCGGATTACCTTATATATTCTCATTACAATTTCTGTCGGTTTTGACTGTTAGTGAGTATAAACTGTAGAAATTCGAAAAAAATATAGTTTAAACCACAGGTTCAACCCTTTTACGACGAAGGATTAAATAGTATTTCATGGGTATCAAGTGGCTATAGATTTCTGTATTCTGATCGAATGTTTGTTCGCATCAGCCTACTTTTGGACGAGGGAAAACCGTCTAACCGGTTGGACTAGGGGAACTACGTGTGCAAAATCTGCATGTTATGGACGAGTTGTAGGCGACCACTTACGAAGCATGTATACGGAACATGTACAGATCAAAGAGTGTAAATTTAAATGTTGAACCACCTGCGTGCGCACATGTGAGACTTTATGAATGCCTTTTGCTAACTGTCTTGAGTCGTGGCTGGCTTGTTCGGCACTGAATCGTTGTAGTTCCAGCGACGTCGTATTCTTCGTCGGAGGAGAGCGACGAGGAGAATTCGGACGATTTTTTCGACGCCTGCGAGGACGCTGTTAGCGAAGCCACTGAGGGCGGAACCGAAGCGAACGATATACCCGATCAGTCGATCAATCAGGATCGGTCATTCGGTGACGCTCCGGCCAACGGCATTCAGGACAATATCGACATGTTTCGACGAAGTCGCAAAGAGCATCACCATAAGGAGTCGCAGCAACAACCACAGCATGTTAACAACAGCCATGGCCCAACGTCAAGGAATCACCAGATGGTTCATAGTCCTTCCGAAAGTAAGTATTGCTGTGGTCCTGCTACAACAGTATGGCGATGTAGGCTCACAGCCGCGGTCACTGGCCCACCGGCACGACGTCACCGAACCTAGAGCACCTAGTCCCTTTAGCGGAAATTAATTCGCGGAAACTCACTGTCATCTGAAATGCCACAGTTGAGTTGTGCCACTTTGCATAAGCGCTCGCTTTATATTGCTTGCGGTTCAACCTTGTAATTCACGCCGTGGGGTAAATCACTGGCTACAGGTTGCTGTAAGAGAGAAAAGCCCCAATCAATGTTTTGACGGGGCCATACTGTCCGTGTCAGAGCTAGTCGGAAACTCATGCGATCGTTGCCGAAAATGCGCACCATATATAGGTTTTATTGCATGTACTTTTCGTTACGTGCCATCTTAAGTTAGTCTTATAATATTTTTGTAGAATCTCGAATTTACCAAAGATTCACAACACTTAATCAAGGTTTGACAATTCGCATCGTTCTGCTGTCTCATCTATTCACTTGGTCCGGCAAATAGTTTTTATTTTATTTTCGGTCGCTATTAAACGTAACTTCGACAAACACCAAATCGAGGTGCTCATGTTGTTTTGCATATAGCTCTTCTAGAGTAGATATATACATTGGTCATTGCTACTCCACATATCTTCTGGGGAAACAATAAATTCCGCTGTTGACTAAACGTAAGGTGTACTTTAATCCCAATCTACATTGTTAATTTGGGTATGACTTTAATGTACATATATATATATATATATATATATATATATATATATACAAGGAATTATCTAGTTTCGTTTTTTTTTATAGACACGGCGTTGCGGTAGTAGCTTTGTTGTATTTGGTTTCTTTTGTGCAGGTTCAACGATCTATGAACCGACGGCGGACGAAATGGTGGCATTCGAGCCTCCGCCTGAGGCACCGCTCACCATGACCCCCGATGACTTCGACCAACTTTACGAAGATCAATCTGAGTCTACAGGGCAAAACGCCAATTATAGGTAAGTCACACTATAGCCATATTTAAGTTATGTTCTGACATCTCATTGGTCTCTCCTCATTTTATTCTCCCCTTGCATGTCTCTCAGTAGAAACATTCAATATGAAAGCGGCGCCACACACACTCAACCCATGCAAGTCCGCTGTTACTTAGATTACCAACTGTATATACATAAATAAGTTGTTCGAATCAAGTTGTGAGAGAACGCATTACTCAGTTGAAAAACCAAGCATGCCTTTTTTGCGCATTTGATAAAATTCTACATTGTTTGAGTTATACCTGGCCTTAGCTAGAGCAGAAACAATTGTGGTGATAAGAAGAGTCCGCAATATTATAATTCTACTCTGTTTAGGCTTGTTTGTTCGACTTGTTCAAGCTTTCACGCCCATGTTCTCGAAAAGTGTATTTTACGCGTGTACAGCCAATACGTCCTTTAAGTGAATTATTTTGGTACCAAAATGTGCTAACGTCTGTGGTGTTGCAAAGTACAATAAACCTCCCGATAGCTACATCGGATGTGAATGTACATGCAGCTACCATGTTCGCTTTCTTTGTTAATCGAGTCACTCGTTAAATATGTAGATGCTCAGGCAAATATGCATTTTAGTCAAAATTTTGCTCGAACATATGCCCGTCAGACAATAGGCACATGGCGGTTCCGCTAACAATTAGCGGCTTTTTCAAATTAAATTTTCTTAGAATCGCGGACGATAATTTGGTCGAGCAATTTTGAGCTAAAATAAATATTTCCCTGAGCTTCTACAGGTTTGACGAGTGACTTGATTGACAAAGAAAGCGAACATAGTAGCTGCACGTATGCACTCACATCTGATATGGCCATCGGGAGATCTGACTTACTTCGCAACAGACGTCAGCTTAAACAATTTGGTACCAACATGATAATTAATATATACATTTGTCTGAACCTATTCGTTGTGCACGCGTAATGAAAAAAATCGAGAAGGGGGCGTGGAAGTTCGAACATGCAAAAGTAGAATTATAATTTTGCAAACTCTTAATATCACAATAGTTCCTGTTCTAGCTAAGGTCAAGTATAATTCAAACAGCGTAGATTTTTTTCCCGACTGCAGCGGTTTGCTCGGTTTTTCAATTAAGTAATGTTTTCTCACAATCGTGCATTTTGTAAACTTATTTCGGGACAGCGAGTCATTAAATCACAACTCAAAAAAATGGATATATAAACAAACTCAATATATATATATATATATATATATGAGCACGGATCGAAAAGTTCAGATATATTTATAAAAAAAAACAAGATTTATTTTATCTTTTAAAGTGTTTTAGTTTCCTTCAAAATAGCTCCTGCCCACTGCAATGCACCTTCATTCCTATTCTTCAGAACTGCGTGCCACCTTCTTTCCTACTCTTCGAAACAGTTTTTAGACGAATCTTTCGGAATCGAGTTGCGAATTTTCTTTATCTCCACTCTAGTCTGTGGAAGCGCTGTTCAGGTATTTTTTATCCGTAGGAACAAGAAAAGACATACGGAGCTCGGTCCGGCGAAGAGGGAGGTTGCTGAAACCAAGAAATCAAATTTTTCATTAACTAATCCGTAATCAGTAACGGTGTATGCGCCGGTGCGTTGTTGTGATGGAGAAGAGTTGTTTGTTGCCCAGAATTCAGTCTTCTTGCGTCGGACGTTCTCGGATCTTCTTAAAATTCCGCGGTAGTACTTCCTATTGATCGTAGTACCAGGTGGCACGAAATCGTGCACGAAAACTTCCTTGTGGTCGAAAAAACGGTAAAAAGAACCTTGGTATTGGATCTGCTCTGTCTTTTTTTTAGAGGACTAACTGGAAAATGCGGTTGCACACACGGTCACCACAGTGCGGAAGCTCCCTGCAAGCGTGGACCGGTAGTGTGGGGCTCCAATCCACTAAAAACCAGTGATGTCCTCGTCTCCCGACCTGACTGGGAACTGCTTGCGCATCTTTCCAAGCAGTCAGGGGGCGAGTCTACTGCGCCTGGCGGGTTGTATCCCCGCCTGCGGGTAATGCTTCTGCAAAGGCCATGTAGGTTAACGGCCGGCGTAGGTTTGCAGAGGTGGTGTAGGTCAAATTGACTTGGCCGCGGACATGATTATTCGACGTTTGGATTGCCGAGATTCGTAAGTCTTGGGGATGAGCCGTGCGAAGTTGTTGGCTGTCTTGAGTGCCTCCTCGGTCGCCCGTCGCCGACGAGTTCGGCACCACGGAGACCCCTGTTTAGGTTGACTCCGAGGTACCTCACCTTGTTGACGGCTGTGATATCCTGGTCTTCAAGGCGGAGGTGAAAGGCAGGGCAGTTCTTCTGTCCCACTAGGAGTGTGGCCTCGCTCTTAGCAGGGGCGAGAGCAGGGCCCGCCGCCTGCATCTAGTGGGCGACACCGGCAAGTGTTTTATTCGCACACCTCTGCAGCAAATCCGGTGTCTGGGTCTGGACGGTGAGGATCTACCTGAATTTCCGCTGGGAGGATACCCTTTAGTCTCAATGTCGTAATTGTATGCCCATGATTCGTCTGTTTTAATCACTCTCTGAAGCAATCCGGAGTCTTTTGCTGCCTCCTGAAGGTTCAGTTCGGACATTTCTCGACGTTCATTTGCTGGAAATGCAATACTTTTGCAACGAACTTCGTTGCCAGTCTTCTGGCGCAAAAAATATTGGTCAAAACTATTACAACTAATCTATCAAATATTTCCAATTCATCAGCTGTCTTCCTGATAGTAATTCGGTGATTGTTTAGTATGATATCACGAACTTTTCAACGCTTTCTTCTGATGTTGACGTCGACGGGAGTAATCTCCTGTCTCTTCACGTCCGTGGCGAAGTCGAGGGAACACAGTGACAAACACGGTGTTTGGGACACTGCTTGATCATCATAAGCAGTTCGTAATGTTTCGACCACTTTAGAGCGTATGGTTTGTTTTTAACACATAGTTTTATGCAGATTCATTGTTCCTCCATGGTTGGTTCCTTAAAAATCGTCGAACCTCGTTTTATTCGCTTCTTTGAACCAAATTCAAACAATAAACGCCACCGATTGGCGCGAACTTTATCATGTCTGTAGCTGATGAATAACACTTTTAAACACAACAAACTGGAAGACCTCGGTGGTTCCGGTCGAATGTTTAAAATTGAAAGTATAAAAACTTGCGAATCCGCCCTCGTATATATATATATATATATATATATATATTTATATGCTTGCACGTACTGAAGAAAGAGTATGTATATTAGTTGTAGCTAAATGGTATTATTTTTCGTTTTTCTTTCCTTAAACAATTGTTTACCATAGTTCTGCTTAGCGATCAATACGCGCTTGGCGAACATATTGAGCGCATTTCTTCGAGACTGAGAAATAACGGTTGATAATTGTTGTATTTTTTCATTGCGTTTGCTGCCGTTTGACGGATGCAGTGTGCTCTCGCATCTAGTATCACAGGTCCGGATTGGTATGGACCTAACCAAGGTGACCCTGCCCACATTCATCCTGGAGCGACGCTCGTTGCTCGAAATGTACGCCGATTTTTTCTCCCACGCCGACCTTTTCGCCAGGTATGTCTGAAGTATCCTACACAGAATCGTCACATGTTATTTTATATATGACTCAACATGTTTTGTCGTTTTTTACTGTGTATCGAGGAGATATTACGTAATATTTGTGTCATACTGTTTGCACAGGGCTCAGTTGAGAATTCTGCGAATACCAAACATCTCGCAGAAAAGCCATATGTATGTGTATATGCTTAGTTTCCAAGATATCTCTCTGCTTATATGAAGCAAATCTCTGAATATGAAAACAAAACCTGCTCCTTCCATATTGACAGCCTGCGTCTGTTTGCTACATCCTATAACAATGTCCTCAATTTTCAATTTCAATTTAATTCAGACATGGTTTATTTACGGAACTGAATGCATTTGCGTGCTTAAGTTCGTTCGTGAATGAAAAGTTGGCGATACTGACACACAAGGCAAAGGAGCACACTGAGCTGTAACTTGATAGACAGTATAACTCGAAATAACAACTAAGAACCGAATATTCGACCATCGCTCTAAATAAATCCTCTTTTTCAGCCATGTATTCCGATTTAAAAGCTATCTTTTGACGTCTCGAGTAAAACAGGTCAGGGACTTTGAGTACCGGATTTTATGTGGGATACTCTCCCACACGACGGGCAGTCTGTATACAAGAGATTGGATGGTAGATCTTTTCTGTACGCGAGTACGCTCAGTGTCTTAGATTCATCCAAGGGAGTCATAGAGTCTAATATTAAGTGCATTGAACAGATAGGTCAACATACATTTGGTCAATTTGCAACTAGTGTAGTTTTAACAAATTAACTTTTAAGTTTTTAAGTTACTCTTCTGACCTCTACCATCGTCACCAGACTACAACCCTTACTACTGCAGGCACTTCTAGTTGCGCTGGGAATTCCCATACCTGCGAAAGCGTCGGAACTCTTCTATAGATTACCATACAAATGAAGAACAAATTACACATGCCGCAGTTCGGAGTCAAATCGATCCAAGAAGCTTTGATTATTGAAAGCGAGAGATTCAAAAATTTAAAGTGAAAATAATTAGGTTTTATTTGGTTCTGATGATGTCTTAAATAACTACTTTTATTCACTAGTTAAAGTGAAAACGGAATTGTTTGTAAGACTTTATTCTGTCCGTACTCTTAGTGTGAACAGTGTCCCCCTAACTACCGTCTAATATGAATACTGTTTGTATGGATCGAGACGTGCCAATGAACTCTTGTCATATAGGTGTATAATTTCTTAATTTAAAATGAAAACTCTCCACCATGAAATATTGGTGTGAGATCTACATCAATATGAAAGTGGGAAAGCTCTTAAAGTACATGTCCAGCGGAACTACAATGGGTTAGCCAGTACACCAGTATCAACTTTAAGCGGATCTTGGTGATAGAGGAACTGTTTATCTCGCAGCGCTGATGAGGCACGCAATCCTGCTGGAGAGCATCTAGAATTAAAACATTTTTTTAAGGAGGTTGTTTTTAATTCTAGACTATCCTCCGTCCCCTACGCTTGGAACTTAACCTGAGGTATATCTTCAATGCACCGAGGGCCGGACATCTTAAGATATCTAGGGTTTCCCTAACAGTCCTTGTGGCAGCATGGCCGCTAACACTCAGCGGTATGGTTAATCATCTATTCTCAATGAGCGTCGCAAAAAGAAAATTCGATCAACAACAGGGATCGAACCGGGGACCGGCAGATGACAACCATGACTAGCACACTAGTCCCCTAGACCACGCCGCCACTTGGAGAGCATCTCAGGGCTCACCAAAACTGGATCACTGGACGAGTAACGTTCCTATTGAAGACGAAATATCTAATAGGAGATATCTGAAAACTGGAGGAGCAAACGAACGAGAACAGCCTTCTTAGCGAAATGCAAGCTGGATTCGGGTCGAATAGGCGCGAGGAAGAAGATAACATCTTCAGTCTGGCACTGTTAATAGAGATTATACACACACCTAGCGAAAGCCCTTAGTAAGCACTCTTGTTGGACGCCACATGAATGTTTGACAGACTCACTAAGGTTACTCTGAGATAATTTGGCCATCGTGGTGTAAAGCCCGATGAATCGACTGGACCATACTATTTTACGGAGATAACGAACTAATTATCCAGCTGGGTAGCTGTAGATTTAAAGATATTGATGCTTAATGTCTCCTCCCAACATCGTCGCGATTCGTGATATGCATCAGCGAACTAGACAATGCTCAACTGAGTTAAGTATCACCACGTTCAATACCTATGTTGCCTACACCTATGAGAGTGTCGAAACCCTGTTAGAGATAACCGCAGAATTGAAGAACAAACTACGCGTGCGTTTTTACCTGAGTAAGAACTCAGTTGTTTTTTTCTCGGAGCAACGTCGGAGCACAACATACGTCGAGATATACCGTTGCGTATTCAGGAGAAAGACCTGCAGCGTCATACTTCATATTAGTATTTTGCATTGTTCTTAAATGGCGGCTCTAACTACCTATCAGAATAAGACAAGTAGTAAGGAGACAAGCCAGGGAAAGCTTTAGGGGCACCTAAACGCGCAATTTGGGTTCTAAATAGAGCCGAGATTTATAAAATACACTGGACGGTCGTCACGATGCTCAACTAAGCGTGCGTCAACGCAGTGACAAACATGTTCAGGCGAACTTGCAATTATCTAGGAGCCGGTACATAGATGCAGCTTGAAACACTGTGGAAGCCAGGATATCAGGTATTCTTAGAGACCAGCAAAAAACGTTCCAGAAAAGAAGCATAGAATTATACGCAGTAAAGGTATGCACAATGTTTGCATCTACGGCAAGGAATGCGGGTTTCCACTGCTGGCTCTGGCAAGGAGGATATTTAGCAGATACCGGAGGAGACATACAGATCAGCGTATCCATTTATACTGTGTGAATTGTGACATGGAACTGGAAACTGTAGAGCGCATGCTCTTAGCATTCAACACGGCCTCTACTGGGTG
The DNA here is from genome assembly GCA_003439945.1 of Dermanyssus gallinae. Lineage (NCBI taxonomy): Eukaryota > Metazoa > Arthropoda > Arachnida > Mesostigmata > Dermanyssidae > Dermanyssus > Dermanyssus gallinae. The sequence goes on from QVRM01001446.1 coordinate 20,867, forward strand.
GTTATGAGTATGCCCGGCCACTGAGCCTATCTAAGAACAATCGTCAAAGTGTTACTCGAAAGACGAACAGGGACTTTACAATCTGGAATAATGAAACCCGGAGTATCCACAAATGATAATAATAATAATAGGTCTGTTAGATCGGTATGGGAATTTCCGGAAGTACAAAGATCAGCATAGACTGTATACTGTTTTAATAGCACCATGACCCAGTATGAATTCCGCAAAAGGTACACGTAAGAGTCAGAAACTATAATCGAATCCAATGTTGTTCGTTGTTGCAGTATCGTCGAGCAAGATACGGCGGAGAAACGAATGGTGGAAGTCGTTCGGTGGTACCTGTCTGCTTTCCACGCTGGACGCAATGCCGAAGTAGCAAAGAAGCCGTACAATCCTATTCTGGGTGAAATCTTCAAGTGTTACTATGCCTTGCCTACGAAGAATGGCGAGGTAAGAATGCCTATATTTTTCGAAGCAAACCTAAAAATATGTATATATATTAGCAAGATGATTATATCGATGTAACTGACTGCAACGCGTTCGTATTTGCGATTTCGTCCTACGATCCTCAGCATAAGTTGGCGAGCGATGGGCCATGTCCCTGGGCGGCTGAAACCGATGTGACATTCGTCGCCGAACAGGTGTCGCATCACCCGCCGGTGAGCGCCTTCTATGCCGAGTGTGCTGCCAAAGGGATCACGTGTTCCGCGCACATCTGGACGAAGAGCAAATTCCTCGGCTTGTCGGTAGCCGTCCACAACGTGGGCCAGGGCTGCATCAGCTTTCAGCGATTGGACGAAGAGTACACATGCACATTTCCGTCGGCGTATGCACGCTCGATTCTCGGCGTGCCGTGGGTCGAACTCGGTGGCGAGGTTACGATCAACTGCGCGAAGACGGGCTATTGCGCGAAGATCGACTTCCTCACGAAGCCAACGTTCGGTGGAAAGAAGCATCAACTCAGGGGAATCATTTGTCGACCTCAGAGCGATACTAGTCGGCCACCACAGCCGTTCATCAACATTGAGGGCGCGTGGAACGACGTTATGACAGCGAAGAATCTTGAGACCGGAGTACGTCATCAGACAGACCCTAGATTATTGCATATATATATATATATATATATATATATATATACAATAATTTATGTTCACAGAGGAAGCAGTTTTCTCACGAACACGACGATGTGCTTAGTTTCAATATAGAAGAACTGGTTATGTCGCAATTGCGTAATAGTGCTTCTATGTCGGGCAACAACACCAGGTTGAATAGTACTTCTATGTCGGGTAACAGCACCAGTGTCACGAATTTCAGTACTATCACTTTTACTCCGAAACAAGACTTCTCCGAGACCATGTTCCATTGGAAAAATAGTTGCTATAAAGAGCTCTACAATTTCCTCTATCGCTGTTCAAATCTTTGTGGGAGACCCTTATATATAGTGTTTTCTCTTACAACGTTCGCATGTTCCCAAGTAATGTTTGTGTATATATATATATATATATATATATATATATATATATCGCTCTCCTTTATAATGTGTAAACAGTTCCGAAGTAATGTTTTCAAATAACACATTAGAATTTAATTTTGTTGCTTTCCATTTCATACGCGGCGCCTTGCTGTCATATCGCATTGGATGCATGGATCTTCGCCTACATCTCGATGTACGCACTACTCAACCACCAGGAGCATTTCGAGTTTTTCAACCCACATACGACGCCCACAATTAAAAAGCAGGTCCGGCCGGCAGTCGAGACACTGCCATACGAATCAAGACGTCTTTGGATGAACGTGACATATAACCTCCGCGAGGGGAACGTCGACCGGGCGACCGAACACAAGAGCTTCCTTGAACAGCGGCAACGCAACGAAGCTCGGATACGACATGACACCGGCCGCGACTGGCGTCAAAGGGTGAGCACAACCGTCGACCGCACAGTTTGGCAATATATATATATATATATATATATATATATATATATATATATGCTAATCTGCAATGCAGTATAGGCATAAACTACAAATTATAACACATCAACGGGAGAAATAGTCATAACCACAAATTGACCTGACTTGACCAAGAAAAAGCCTGATGTCTGTCTGGTTTCATATTGTGCTTAACGGGTAGAATTGTTGCTAGTAGCAGTTATCTGTGATTCCGAAGCGCTATCGACTTAGTGTCTATTGCACTAGCGCAGAAATCAAACAGACTGACAGAGAAATCAGCAAAAGAGATAGCATGGCTACTTGTTGGTTCCGCTTAAATACTTAACACCCATTGCGTTTAGTAACTGCTAGAGTAAATTCAACTCGTTTCTGCTTATTGCTTAAGAGCTTAAAGTAAGCTCTTCTACACTGTTTTGGCACGTCGGCCAGTGTTGTTGTCTGCGACTTAAACGTACCGCTTTACTTTAAAATAATTCGGTATCATTTTTCTGTAGTCGACATATGCCGTGTCTGGCTAGATGTTCGTCGAGATAGGGGACTGACTACATTCGCTCGTCAACACGTACGCGCAACTCGCAACAGTAACCAAGCTCTATCCACGTTGTCGTCTAATTCGTGTAACTAACGTATGACTAATGATGGTGGTGTGTTTGTGACGCGATTACAGCTCTTTAGTGAAAAGGGTGATAATTGGGTGTATCGGAACTCGCTCGAAAAGCGGCTAGCCGGGCGGCGGTAGCTTGGTGACGGTGAAGGGTCGATTCCCTAGTTCCTGAACGTCGTTTATTGCTGTTGCTCCGCGGACAGTGGACCCTGGCTGTGACAAAAACAAACGGATCAACGGGTGGCTGAAACTCTGGTCAAGACGACTCCCTGTCGACATCGTCCAGCCGCATTGCAATGCGCTCGTCGTCGGTTTTTGCAGCGCTAAAGCATCGGTGGCGGCGAACCGAATGACGTCATTTGATCCATCAATCAAATGTTCGTATATTTCTATCATTGGATCAATTACCTTCCATCAAAAAGACGACAGTCGTGAATTTCTGTCAGAGAATGAATGAATCAATTCATGTTTTGTGGATTCGTGTGTGTGTGTGTATATGTTTTCTTCGGATGTACCAAAAGCCATACCAGATCTCCATATACATATTTCAATTTGGTTTACTTTTGGCAATCCAACACAAATACTTACAAGATTCGTTTATGTGTGCTTCAACCACTACTGTGGGTCCTCGTGCTAAAATTTGTCCATTGTTATTGTTCTGTTGTCTTCATTGCAGGTCTATTGTGTAGATGGGAGAACGGCTAGACGGACGATGGATATAGGTCGATCAAAGACGCAAAAGTGGCCGCATCGTACAGCAGCCAAGGTTCGAGCCGGTTCCGATTGACTAGTGTCCAGCTAAGCCCAGACCGCGGACTCCCTAAAGGAAGCGAAGCAAAGTCAAAGATAGACGAGTTCGTGGTCGTTTTGCTAACCTGCCATGACGTTTCACTTTATACCGATGGAGATCACCTACAGTGGCACAGCGAATTGTTGGCAATTACCAGATTGCACAGCTCGTTGCGAAGTTTGCCTGTAGTTAAATGAATTGACTGAATGGTAGTTCATTATGGGATGCAAGTACACCTAGGAAGAAATGGTGAGAGAGAAAGAAAGCAGAGGAGCGATACCAAATATCGCAAAAAACGTGATGATTTCATTTCAAAGACTTTGTTATAGGACAGTGCGTGGGTCATGAAATCTGACGTGGCCCGTGACCAAGTCTATCACTTACATCTAAATGGGCAGGAGCTTCATCAAAGAAGAGGGCCATACAGAATTTATTGAATTGATGTGTATCGCCAGGTATTACCACATGTGACGTGGCTCGCCTTTAGCAAAACAAATAGCTATATAGACTGGTAGGCGTTGGGGCATAGAACGACGTGAAAAATATGAAATGTCGTAAAGAATTGAAACAAGCGAGGAAAGTTCACAAGGCAATGGGCGCTTTTCATGTTGTATGTATTCATTCGTTGTAGCTAGACCCGCTTTTACGCTGATAGCACGTTGTTTTAGGGTGCAAAAGGACCATTATAGTGGCGGTTTTACTCTTACTGCTGCTGCTACTGTTGTTCGAGTGTTCGAAGGAACGCCGCGGGGTTGAAACGCGATTGAAGAAACTGCTGAGGAACGGCCGCCAAAGTAAATGCATATCGTCACACATATAACGCCGATCTGTGACTTCGTTGAAAAGTTTGGCTAAGCCATCGTTGTTCGTCATTGAGGTGATTCCATCTCGCCGTCGGGAAATGTTCTCGTTGCTGTACTCAAGCAATCTGATAGAGGCTTCGGGTCAGCGCGTTAAGTGCATACCTACCTCAATGGGACACCGGCGCATCTTGAGTTGTTTCAAGGAAACGCGTTATATATATATATATATATATATATATATATATATATATATGACTAACAGTACCGCCAAGATCTGTGCCGCGAGTCAGATTGCAGTGAACGCGAACAGCTAGACGTATGTTAAAACAAGCGATTGAGTATGCGCGAGTTAGAGAACGAGAACACAATTTGCCAGATAAAAAAGTAGGGAACGCTAGATGTAGAAAATAGTTACGTAGGCTTGTTTAGGATAAAGGAGTGCAAACCTCGCTTGAGCCATTGTGTACACGACCTATGTGGTAGACCTAGGGGCCCTGAAGTTTGACCAACAACCAATGGCATATTTTAATAGCGGCGGCAAACCCGTAGTGCTGTGGGAATAGGGAGAAACGCTAAGCTCAACTAGGGAAATCCCCAGGCTTACAAACCTTTGGAAATTGCTAAGGCCGATATTCGCCTCGGGGAGGTGAGGCCCGGGGAGATGGGACGCGGTGGGGTGAGGAATAACACAGATGCCTGACGTACCATGATGACCGCTACGCTATCTTCGTACCCAATGCCTTAAGTGACCTGTGTTATTAATTACAAAATATTTAATAATTAAGTGATACAAATAAATTATTGTTTTTGCATAAAAGTAAATACACACTGAAATGGATGTGTTGTTCATATTATTTTGGTAGAAGAATAAATATACACTTGCATAGGCATATGGTACGTTTTCAGATATATATATACATATAGTTATCGTCCACTCTTTTTTTAACTTGGTGACAGCTTTATTAAAGAAATAGTTTTCCAATTAGCCACTGCCGGACCTTTGTGTGCGTAACATAAAATTACATTTTTGGCGATTTTTCTGAGGGCCGGATACTGTGTATATATATATAAGACATTTTACTCTACCGACTCTGCTATTTGCTCTAAGCGAAACTTTTCCGGCTATGTTCGGAGATGTTGCACTTTGATGCTAGCCTCTTTTAACAGCAAATCCCTGTGACAGCGTAGAATGACCCAGCATAGAATACAAGTGCGCCACAGAAGTGTGTGATCTTTATTCTAATGAATTACAAGTACACCCCTGACATGCTCGAACACAAAAGTATATCCCCGTTTCGGGATTAAATCTGCGATTGAGCACATCTGAAGCCAGTGAAGTATTACGCACTAGCCAGCCAGATCCTGCCGCCACTTTAGAGTCAGCTATACTGTACTTTTCAGGGTAACCAATAGTACATCACAAAAGCTATGATACAACACCGAAGGTCTTGGTCGAATATTAATATGGTATAACGTGTTCTATTTTGACTGAAACGCTCTTTTATTGATCATAAAAGAGGGTCTAATAGCATTCACAGCATGTCTACAAATTATTTTGATTGCACACATTTGGCCCAACACAATTTTAGTTTAATTGCTTCACACGTCTCCATGGATACAGGTGTGACACTAGCATTAGTAGTCTAGGTGGGAGGCCTAATGACAAAGCCTGCCTGACTCGACGTTGTTTATACCTCACACGTTACGTCAAGCAGATCCTCGTTCTTAATCTGGCGGCGCAGCTGTCTTATGTCAATTGGCCATAAGACCATTTGACACCGCTTCTCAATTCTTCTTAAAAGCCGACGCTACATCCTTTCTAGTAATCGAAGATCTGGTCAGTCTTGGAGGGTTCCACACCTGACATCCATATATTAATAGTGGCACAACATGTGATTTGTAGAGTTTTAAATAGGCAGAGGCTCTTTTTACAGCAAACGCACGGAGTATCCAGTTGCACAACAGTGAATATTTTGCGGCAGCATGTGTAACCTGCTCAGTAAATGTCAATTACATCGATAATCGTACACCAAGGTCTTTCGCATACTCCATTCTTGTCAGAGCTAGGCCGTCTAGCATGTAGTTACGCTTAGTGTTTTTAATGCCGAGATGCAATATTCCTATCCTAGTACCGAGATTCGGAACCATTTCGTTTAGATCACGGGGCAAAGTTTCGAAGGCACTCTTGAAGTCACAGGAGATGACGTCCACGGGAAGTTCCTCACTAATGTCGCTATGTCCTATGTCGCTGAAGAACATAAGCAGACAATCCAGCCAGTCTAATTATACTTCGCTCAACTGAAAGGCCGTTTTACTAAGAAAATCTTACTTGCCTCCACTGAAGGTGAAGTTCCTAGCAATTGTGACTAACCACTTTGACTTGTGTGTTGTCCTGATTAAATTCAAAAGCGATATTCGTCTTATTAAAATCGAAAACGATAAAAACCAGTTTACGGTCATTAATCAAAATATAATGATTTTAACTTAGTTACTCTAGGCAGCCTAAGAGTGCATTTGAAAAGTATTTCGATGGTAGATTAATTTTGGATGCGCTTCCCAAACGCTAATAAGATCATTTCATGAGTGACATGTCAGCGCAAATTTGCTTATGTTGGGTTTGCAGATAGGATTTTGTAGACGAATTAGTTGGACCACTATATTTCATCAGCAACTAAAGCATCGATTTATAAGGGGGTGGCAAAACTAGAACACGCGATATCACGAATTCATATAATAGGTTCTCACAGAGGCCTTTTTCTCCTGAGATCCTTATTTTCGGTCCTGCGTCTCAACCACCTGTTCCGATGTGCAGAATGTTCGCTTGCCACGGAACTCCTTAAGCGTTTCAATGACAATTTTCTGGCCACGGCAGACAATTTTCTGCGTTGTTGAACCTCAGCATATCCCCAGACTCATGTCAACAAGCCCTTTTCCCCGTTTTGTGGTGTGGCCAAAGGTTGCCTAATGTGATTGTGCCATCGGAGATAGCCGTGGCAGCCTTTCTTTATAGGCCTACACCTACGTGTTTGAGCCCCTTTCGCTGCCGTCGTCCTCACAGAGCTACAAGTTCGACTAGAATCAAGCCGCCGTAACACCCTTTCGCGGCCACGAGCGCACCGAAGCTGTACGCAAGAAATAAATAAACTCATTTTTGAATGTACCACGGACTCTGATAGAACCAGGCTGTGCACCGTCTCCGCATGGATTTACGCTCTACTTTGTACCCGGGTCGGAATTCTGTTTGGTGATGAGTCGGTGAAGATTGTGGTCCGACTGCGTTGGGGGCTGACCAAACGTGCGCTCATACCTGCCTCCCGCCAGACAGACGCCACAGGCTGTCCTGTATTGTCAGTGCATGCAGGCCAGCAAGACATCTTGCCTTGAACGATACCTTCAGCAGAGTTTTGCGATCCAGTGGCCCACCATGCTTTTTGGAACCCGTCGGACAGGGAGGGTGGGAAGAGACCTTACGGTCTTTGATTAACTCCGTGTGCGATAGATTGCATGCTTGTTTTTGGCGCGACAGTTACTGACTCATTAGCCGCGCGGCCCGGGCATGCTTTAGATATTGCCGAGGCAGGCAAGATCAGGAAGTACCAGAACATCGGGTAGACGTGCAGGCTTTATCTACTTGTCTTCGAGACCCTTGGCGGGCTGGGCCCATAAACGCTCGGTTTGCGGCCGAATATTAGGAAGCGGCTAATTTGAGCCAGGGGGATACAAGAGCAGGCAATTTCCTCAAATAGTATCTGCTGCTAGATGTGCAACGGGGTAATGCGGCCTCCGTCCAGGGAACGCTCCAGAGATGACTGATTCATTCACTGGCTTCCCCGTAACGGTGCATACGTTGACAGGAACTCAAATGACCTGTCCCAACTTTGATGTTAAATAATAGTATATGATTCAGATTCAGAACGTGGTTTATTTGCAAAACTGCATTAGAAATGCGTAAGTTTTCGGAAAAAAATTACATTTCATAAAATAGAGTGAATTTACACAGTCATATGGTTATGTAGACAGGTGTGTCACAGTAACTGTCACAGTAAACCAGTGATCAGTTCATCGGTGTGATTCAGCATAGTAGCAAGGAATCCCTTTGTATGGAGGCTCCTATAACTCATGAATCAATTACCATCTTCGCAGCTCTTCATTTCACAACGTCTGCTAATACCCTCATCGATCTGTTATACCAGCCGGAAGCAAGATACTTTTTGAATTCTTTTTTTAATATGTATACACATTATATATATATATATATATATATATATATATATATAAGCAAAAAATTCTATATTCTCCCTATGTAGTACGAGATTCCACAAAGTACAACTGAATGGCTCTTAGGTTTATAAAAAAAAATACAGACACTTTAACGTCGGTTCTCTCAGGCCAACCGCCGCTCCAGCGGCTATACAGCCGCAACCTACGACGTGTCACGTCGTTTACGTGAGGATTTTTCCGGCACACGACCTCCTCGAGAGCCAGCGTCAGAGTGCACATCGCAACATGTGCACTGAAGGACGCTAACCGCATCATTTTCTACATTTAAGGGCGGTCACCCTTAACCCCTCTCTAATTCTTCCCCTGCTTCCACTGGCTCTGTTGTCTGGTCGAATCTTGCAGAGACACAACAGAGTATTTATACAAATGGGGAGCGAGAGGGACAATGTTAACAACGTCAAAGAGATCAACTGATATATATATATATATATATATATAACTTGTCCTCGGCGACTTCAACCTGCCTGACATCTGCTGGGATCTCAACACAGCAGAGAGGAGACAGTCTAGGAGGTTCTTAGAGTGCATGGAGGATATATATATTTTTTTCTTTTAGAAAGTGCCTCCGAATCGAGAGCAATGAACGTAAAGACACTTAAACCCCCAAAAAACCAAAGCGTGCATCGGATGCTCCACGGAGCGGCCAGCAGACCCCATGAAAAAAATAACAGCTGCGAAATAAGCCACAATATGCTCTAAGATAGGAAACCGAATACCAGACGGCAGCTGCCTCAGAGTAGATCGTAAAAACAGTAGCACCCAAGGCTTTCTTAATCGGGCAATTACAGGAAGGGAAGTAGAGACCGAAAACGTGGTCAGGTTTCTCCAACAGATAATACTGCACCTGAAGCGAACTAAACAAGACGCAGGTCCACAGGAGTGGGACGCCGGTCAAACGGGTCAGAGGCACGCCCGATAGCTTTTCACTTCCCGGACCACTTAGATACAGTCATGTCGTACAACTTGACGCTCCAGTATTTTTTTGCCTTGAGAAAACTATAAAAAGAGAAAGCGGAAGAGAGAAAGCGTCGAAATATAAAAAGAGTCGCCAGGACAAACATAGTGATTATCTAAACGGGAGATGGCTCCTACGCCGACAGTATTAAATAATTAAAAGCCGAGGTCTGCCCGGACCAATTTGAGGGAGAGTTAAAGTCGAGGGGTAGGAGACATCTAGAGAGAGAATGACCGGATGATATAAAAAATTACCAAACGTGAATGTGCTTGTGGAACCCTGGCAACGAAGCGTATGAATGAAGCTGATCCTCCACGGCCCCGGCAGGGCTCCTCTAAGGAGGGAATGGAAAAAGAAGTCAAATACCAGGTTCAGCGTAAGAGCGAGGCAACGACAGAGGTCCTGCGACGAAGCCCTACTGAAGAGAGAACGTCTAAGTGTGGGGTGGTCAACGTGCTGAATGGATCAATCTCCCGTCGGTCCGAGGAAGTATCCCGATACCGCATATGCTATCGACGCGGTGCCACCAAAAAGTAGTGAGAAACTGCACTGCTGAAACGAAGAAGTTCTTCGTGCGCTCTGCGGCAGGGCACTCAACAAACTCAAAGGCACTTTTCAAAGAGAGGGAATCACACACGACGCAGCCTCCCACCTCGGGCAGAGATCCAGCATCGGCTGCGGTGGTAGTGGGAAGAGAACAGGGAAACTCATCAAACTATAAAATTAAGGTTTTCCAGCTAAGTCTTAATAGGGACAGTACCGCACATAATCTCTTCTCGGCTGGCGTAGACAAGTTTGGATTAGACCTGTGCCTCCTGACAGAGCCAACTGAGACTCTTGCAAAGGCAGCAGGGTTTGTGTGTATGTCTTAACAATAGACGAAAGGACGAGAACTGTGATTTAGTCAACGAATCGTCGAAAGGATATCGCAATCCGGGATAAGGGCCACGGAAAGACATCATTGGGACGTTACTATCCTGAGCTCAGAGCTCGAACTTTGCTAGATTTTATTAGACCCAGCTTACTGGCAAACCTGAAGGTGGAGGCGTTACGAGCAACCGCTGCCGACCTTGTCGATGACGACTTTAGCGACGTCCTGCGGCCCGCGCATTTTCTAAAACTTGCAGGAACCCGACAGTTATACTAATATTAGTCTTCACGAACGCCTTCACAGCAGTGCGGCGGGGCCACTTATTGAGAATACTGGTCCGGGCGGCATGTCAGGAAGCTTCCATCTTGATGGCGTCGTCATTATGTCAGAGAAAGGTGTCCAGCATGTCGATACGTCGGGGCCGCCCTTTTTCTGCCTTTATCACGGATTGGGAATAACCGGAACTAAGTGCGAAGCATTTTTTCTGTGCGACGATTCGACGTAGACAAAACACGCGTCTGCGACACTCCGGGACCTCTTACCTGGCCTAAAGGTAATCACTACTCAATTATCAATCAAGAAATTACTAAAAAATACTCCTTTCCCTATCAAAGGGAGGATTGGACCCTTCTGACCTTGTCACTCTGAGTCACCTAGTGCTAGTAGCACCCAAGGCAAAAGAAGGATCTCTCCTCCGCGACAGGTACGGCACCAAAAAACACGCCCTCAGCATGAGTGAGCGATTCCCAAGTTTGAGTAATAGCTAGACGGTTTAACCCGTTCGGTTCATAATGACACTCTAAGAGCCCGCAGTGTCAGCTAGGCGCACGCTCTCCCAAGCGCCCCTCTGCGTACACTGCTAGACGACATTACTATGATGATAAGTGTCGGCTCCAGCATTGGTTATTACGGGTGAATGAGTAGTTGCTTGTTCGACCTTGCAATAAAATACTGGAAGTCGACGATCTCTTTAACGATCTTTAAACGTGTAAAACACGAGCGTCAACTCGTCGTTAGTACTGCTCTATATACACTAGGGAGTGCGAATTTCGGTACGAGCATTATTGCAGAGCTAGGGCGGACGGTTAGTAAACCCTGAGGGGTCTGTGCACTTCGGTATAAACTTTAAGATAATCAGCATACTATTATTATGCTGATGTAGACTACACTAAGTAGCATTTAAAGCGCTGAGACCACGACGCGATCACAGTAGCGAAAATCGCGTATATTCATGGTACTAGGCAAGATCCTTGACAAAGAATCATCAACCTTCACCTTAAAAATTTTACCTGACAAGTACGCCTTGCACCACTTAGTTATTTTACGAAAACCTCTGAAAGCCCTCTGCCAGCCCCTCGCTCGGCTCATGTCCCCTGTATCACATAACCGACTGTACTGAATCCGTGTCGCTCTCTCAGCGATCCAGCGAGAATACTCATAAACCAATTTTTACCATGCTTGTCATACACATTGTGTTCATATTTACATACCCAAACAGGGTATATTTTTCATAAATAAATAAATTACACGAGAACGAATCCCAAAGTGAAGCCATGCTTTCTAACAAAAGCTAATATAAATAAACATATACTACACGAAGGGGGTTCTTCTCTTCTTTAAGACGTTTCTATTAGCGACCGGGCTGCTGCCCTTATATAAAAGGATGACATATATATTTAGGGTTACATATCGAAGCGAATACTAACTACATTCATCATCCATCACAGGCTAGGGCCTAGTCCTGCCATGCATCGAGGAGTTGGATTCCGGTAGAAGCGCCCTTTAGTGAAACCATGCTGATTGGGATCGCAGATAGAAATTCTGTTATGTTGTCAACGACCATTTTCTCCGCGAGTATGGGACATAGGGATGAGACATTTTGCCACAGGGCGATCATTTTCCGGCTTTCTTTCACGGATCTTCTGTCCACGCGATGCTTTCCGACAGCGATCCAGCCTCTCGCAGTCTCGGACGACATTCGTGGACGTCGTCCGGCTCTCGCTCTCTCGACAACAACGCAAGCCTGCGCGCGCCTTGCGTTCTCAGTGCTTCGTTACGACGCGCAAGTGCGGAGCGGGAGTGACCAAGCACCAATTGCGCTAGCAGCATTATTATTTATCGAAACGTGGTGGCGGCCATCATTATCGTAGTAGGCGGGAGTAGACTGCCGATACACTAGTCTCCAAAGTCGTAAACGTAGTAAATGTCGTCGTTGTCATAGTAGTTCAAAGGCCACTCGCTGTACAAGTAGTGGGGAAGCGGTCGGTGGAAGAACTCGACGAGCTAGCTCTGCCACAGTACCACCATTAACTCAGCATCAGCGGCAGCAAGCGGCAGGCAGGCACGTTGTACGGCTCGATTGCATATTACCATTACTACTACTACTGCTACCACAACTTCTACAACAACAACAACATCAACACCCGACGATGCTACGATCAACATTCGCTACCCTTTGACGCGCAACGAGTGAAGGAAGATGCTGCGCCGCAATGTGAACGCTGCCGTGGAACGACAACCATCGGGGAGAGGTGGACGGGGAGGAGAGGTCCGAGGGGCGGTCCGACCTTTGCCTCGGAGGTCAGCTGTCGCCGCGGCTTTGGCGCGATCCGTCAGCGGACACGCGACGAAACGACGCTCATGTCTTCAGTGTGAGCGAGCGAGCGAGCGAGCAAGTTTTCAGCGTCATCTTTAGCTTGGAGGGGGTCGCCGCAGCCGTTCGCCGACATCTTGAGGAGGCATCTCAAGACGACGTCGTCGTCTTGAGATGGAGACAACGTCAGCCAGAGAACCAGCGGAGAGGAGACGGTTTGTCAAACGACACACAATCGTGTTCAGTCGATGGATGCATCGCACGCCCGGCCAACTTCTCCTGGGTTGTCCGTCGGCTGCCTGACGCGTCGGACGCACGAGCAGTCCGTCAGTCAGTCAGTCCCTCTGTCCGTCGCTGCCTGACGCGTCAGCCGCTCCTGTAAATGCGCTCGTGGACGCCAGCCGGCAGGGCTGACCCACGGCGGCCTCCCTGTCTTCCTCCTGCCGGTGCACCAGCGGCAGCAGCAGAAGCAGAAGAACAATAATAAGGGTACCGAAAAGGGTACGAGAAGGGCTTGACAACTTCTAGGCTACAACGTTCAGCTGTCACCCACTGGTGACACCGGCCAGAAGACGGTGCAACGACCTGTCTATGCACGAACTGTTCAGAGGGTAGAGGCGCAGGCTAGAACTGGAGATCACAATTAGGTCTGACGATTAGGCCTTGACAGTGGCGGCGGTCGTACACCGCCAAACACCGGCAGTTTGCACAAGCCAAATATGCAACCGCCGCAACAGTCAGTAGCTGTACAGATAGGTGTAGAATCAGTAGCGGTGACACTGCTCAAAGTCTTTGGCTGCGTAGAAGTCTCTCTCGCTCGGCAAAAGGCTGAGGCAGAAAAGATACGAAACAGCGGCCGAAGAAAAGATGCGAAACATCGGCCGAAGAAAAGATGCGAAACATCATCATCGGCCTAAGAAAAGATGCGAAACATCATCGGCCTGGTCCCTGAGTAGTCCCACGCTATGTGCAGGCTAGCGCTGATGTGCGTCAAAGCATTTTTGCCACTCCACTCGCTTTTAGCAGACACAACGACGAAAGTGCGAAGGTGATACAGTAGTATCACAGTAGCGCAGCACATTTGTTGTTCAACTGAAGTACAGTATGGCGAAACTGGGTGTCTATTAAACAATAGCTAATGATGTACTGCCTCGATCTCACTGTTTCCGTGTGGCCGCTCCTTCGGCTGTACTTCGAATTCGGTTGTAGCCGCTGTACGACGGCTCAGTGCACCAGAGCGCCAACTCAGCGATGGCGGACGAAGACACCAAGTTATGGCCAAAACCTTATTGATAGCAATCGCTCTCTGCGGCATCGAACAATTCTACAGTGCCTAGCTGCTAAATAAGCCGCCGAGTACGAAAGTGGAGAGCTAAATAGATCGCTGCTCCCCAATCCGAAAGTCTCTGGGTGGCGAAATCTGTTCTATTCGATACTTTATTCAGAAGTTTCATCTAACATCTCTGAGTAAAAAGCGAAAAAGCAATCATGCTTTCATTCTAAAAGGCTGGCGCTTATTATGCAGTTAAGGGAAACAGGTTGGGTGTAAAATATGTATGGTTTAAACGTGTGGGCTTTTTGTCATACATGGTCTCACGTCCGGGGGGGGTCCTGACTACTTTTGAAGTGTTTTTCGAACGGCAGTGGCGTTAGCTTGCTGGCTGGAAATCTAGACACTTCCGAATCATTGATGTTGAGCGCTTGTCGCCGATCGCATCGATTTCGTTGAGGAAATTTCGGATGTTTACCAAGTACGGTACGTATCTTTCAACGACGTTAAATCACCTATTGTTTCAAACGTAAACGGGTAAAACTCGTGCGGCTTAGCAATCAATGACTTTCATGACTTGCGGATGTCGGCGTGTTGACTTGGGCTTGCGCTTGTTACGTAGGACAATCTTTAAAGGCCGCGTCGTTGATGACACGACTTTTGTCCACCGTATTCATGCCTCATTTTTGTCTGGCCAGTAAGGGCGTACGCTTTATTGTGAGCTCTCATCTGCAATCCAAAGGCCGCAATGTTTCTTTCAAGCGATCCGTGCGCAATCAGACTTCTGTTATTTATAACAGGTTTCATTATATATATATATATATATATATATATATATATATTGTTCTTCAGAAAACATCATGAGCAGCACTATGTGCACTTGCTCTAAGCAGTATCTACGCTTAATTCCGCATTTGATTGAATCTTTCAGTTCTGTTTGCTATAGAACAGTCCATTGTGACCTGCATTGTGCACGGGAGAGGCGAAGAGCCCCATTGGCCTTTGGCTGCATATTGAATGCAATCAGCATAGCAACTTGACAGCACGCGACTAGCTGCGATGAGGACGACACCACTGCACAAATAGTGCAGAGTCGACGCGAGGGTGGAAGTTTCAATTTTCTATGGGCATATTTATCACTGGCTAAACACATTTAATCGATGCTTTTCTTTCCCTTACCTCATTACCCTCTCGAGCTCCCTATCGCTTTCCCTCTCTTGTCAAGCTCATACCACTCGCTGTACCACGCCGTTACCGCCTCACCTTCGTTGACGCACTTTCCGACAACGCGCTAGATACGGTGTTGATCCTTTCTCTAGCCCGCGTGGATGGATGTCTCGCAACAACCAGCGGCAACCAACATCACAGAGAATAGGCGGGCAGTGTTCGGGTCGAGTATTTCGTCATCTCGGCGCCGTCCGTACACCAATCAGCTCTTCTTCAGCACTTCTGTTGGGATTTATCTCCAGCCGCTCCATCTATGCAGACTTTACTAGCACCACCATCTATTATTAGTTTGCGATACGATCTGTGCATCCTGCGGCTGGCTATACGCGTCCGTGCGGCAGCTTCTCGGGAAAGGCCCGAACGAGTCAAAGTCTAACTTGAGAGTGAAATCAATATCTTACGCAAATGGCACTCTGCGGCCGTCTGACTGATCACTAGTGTAATAACGCTAGATTCTGACTTGACCTCTAATAAGTTCCGCGTGATAATAGAAGATGAGGACGACTTGATGAAGCAGTCGAATGCTATTGGGAAAGGCCAGACAGACACAGTCTAACTGGCGCTAGCCAGGCGACGACCGACAACAAGAAGTGCTCACTGTTTTCACGGTATTCGACGCTAGTCAAATGCGAATAGGTGTGCCTCCTTCAGCCGTTGTTATTATGATCGCGCTTCGGGTTCGCATTCTTCTCTTACTGCCATTACTGCTCGGGCACGAATTTGCCGAGGGGCTCGAAAACCTCACCACGCAGGACTCGCTGTTGGAGGCCGCAGCCTCGACACGCGACATCATCGTCATTAAAGGTTAGTTGAGAATTTCGCCATGTCGTATTCGCGTTTTCATATCTCGTCTTCTGATAATACGGATACTGTCGTGCTGTCAAGCTCGGAACCTTTCGGGATGCTTCGTTTCCGCTTCATCACCGCTGGGGTGAACGCTATGATGTCTCCATGACCACTACAGGCAGCAGGGCAGTAGCAACATCATCGAGCAGTGTCGCTGGTGCAGTTATATGCTCCGTCACTAGCTTACTTTAAATATCAAGTTGGCGTATAAACTCACATACAAGTTGTTGCATGTGTGTATGTGTGTGTGTGTGTGTTTATCCGCTTAAACACATAATGCAATGTGGTAATGTTAGATAAAGGGAAGATGCATTTTCGACGTAGGCGTGGAGCTCTCTACTAACAAGGGCGAGTATGGTGCAAGTAAAGGTTTTAGACCAGACTGAGACTTCATATCATTTTATGAGGAGGCAATTACTTTGTATTTGAAACATAAGAATATCATCAATCATTTCATGTCAAAATATACTCTTAAGACACCGCAATTTAGTAAGTTAAACGGGTGGTTTCAAACGGATAACTAACGTATAGTCAGGTAGTTTCGTGTAAACGAAAAATACGACAGAGGTAATATTTTAGATGTTGACGCTTGATATATACAATAAGTACACCGATGGGAGAGACACAGCTCTGAAGAGCCGCTACGACGTGCTGGATTAGAGCTAACAGCTGCCTTTGATCTGCATTCTTTCGCAGAAGTAACAAAGCAACACATTCGTGTCGGTTTGGATCTGGGATTATCTGGCGCTGAGCTATTGCTCGGCGGTCGAGGTAAACACCGTCATCGCCGTGGAAGACACAGGTTTGAGCCAGGGCCAGGGGGCCCGCCACCACCAGATTTCAGGGGTCCGCCGCCTCCAGATTTCAGGGGTCCGGGACGGGGGCCGGGACGAGGGCCGGGACGAGGTCCGGGACTTCCTCCAGGTCTTCCTCCGAGAATACCTCCAGACTTCGTCGGGCCCCGAAGACGAGGTCCTGGACATCGACGACGATTCGGACCCCATGGCCCGCCCGGCTTTCACCAAGGCATCCCTCCATATGGCCCGCCTGAGCTTCATCGCCCACACCATCCACACCACGGTCCACGAGGAGAAGGAGGTCCCCATGGCCCACCTCATCCTCCTCGAGGGCCGTTCATCGAAAATCCGCAGGTCCCCCCACAGGACTATCCAGGCTCAGGTAGGGAAGCCCGAATAGACAGAAACCAACACAGAATATTTCTCACACACGTCTCACTCTCCCTTCTACAACAAGCCCATGGTACCATTGTTGCACAAACTCTAGATTCTATTGCATTTCGAAGTATCCAAGATAGCGGTCATAATAGGAAATCATCATTAGAGCTAGAATAACTAAATTACCAGTATTTGAACGAGTTGGATTATATATTGATATATCCAGGCTTAATTTAGTAAAATCTCATCTGTAAATGCATAATCTTCTTCGGTAGCGGTTAAATTCACTGCGGAAAACACAGCAGTTGTAAGAGGCTAACGTTCACAGAGCATAAGATGGCGTGTTGTTGCACTGAACGTGTTTCGTTTGGCTTTTGTGGGCGTAGACATGTTGAAAATTATCTCTATAGTAAGGCGGTTTGGATTCACCCAGCAAGTGCCGCGTATTGTATGCAAAGCAATGGTGGTATCACCTATGACGACACATACTCTTGGCACGTGTCATTACGCCCTCAGCCGGGAACTTTCTGTTCATACAATGCACGAGTAAGCGAATGTCCTATACCCTTTCCGATGTTGTATGTGTATACATGTATGGGTAGACTATGCCATCAACGACTTGGAGGTCCAATCACTCAGCGAGTGCTACGCCGAGACGGATGCCCACAATCAAATAGGCGTTGACTTTATTTCGTCACCAAGTTTGGGGTTATTTTCCTCCTCCACTTAGTAGTACAGCGTTGCGCTTAATATCGTTAGACGCGCGCTATATATCCAGGACTTTCCTTGTTCCAAAATTATATATACAGATGTACCTGTATATATATATATATATATATATAGGGTGTCCGGATGATCTCGTCTAAAACTCTGGGCTATCGTTAAGTTCAGTGAGAAAATAATGTTTGCCAATGGAAAGGGGGAACGGAAGTATAGGAGAGAGATGAGATTTTTCTAAGCTGTGAATTGAGGGTGGCTGTTCGACATACGTTTATAAAATGCACGATTGTGAATGAACGCATGACTTAATTGAAAAACTAAGCATTCCAGAAAAAAAATACATTGTCTGAAATAAGATTGGTCTTAGCTAGAGCAGGATATCGATATACAAAAATATAATTTTGCAAACTATTTTTAATATCACAATAATTCCTGCTCTACCTAAGACCATCATATTTAATTTCTTCGAAATGCATTGGTATGCTCGGTTATTCAATTGAGTAATGCGTTCTCTCACAATCGTGCATTTTGTAAACTTAGGTCGAACATTCACCTCAAAATCACACCCTAAAAATGCATTAAAAAATCGTCTCACTCCTATTCGAAACATTTCCGTTCCCCTTTCCATTAGCAAATATTATTTCCTCACCGAGCTTGACCATATTCTAAAGTTTTAGACGAGATTATCTGGGCTCTCTATGCGTGTGTGTCTGTAAGAGTTCTTCGTCATTTTTATTTCAAAAGAAACAACAAGTTGCCGAAAATCCCTCTTTCTCTCTCTCTCTCTCTCTCTATATATATATATATATATATATATATATATCTTCCTCTTCTACCGGGCTCTTGCTAACGAACGGTGAACGCTACGATTTGATGTTTGCAGATTTGATTTGCACTGTGTGTACAGATTTCAATACAGCTGATTCTCAAATGTGTTTCTACTTTGCTTCAGCGAGTATTCAGTTCGAATGTATTGTCTAGTTATTTTTAAACTATGAACAATATCTTCTGTTGCTACTGCCGTTATTGTCGCTGCATTAGCCGTACAAAACATACAGCCTAGACGCGCGCTAATGGGAAGTATATCAATGCAGTGCTTTCTTTTCAAGATACGAGCCAGGAGCAACAGCAACACTCCGCCTGGGAATACTTGAAACCAAACCGGTGCTACGCTTCCAGTCATGTAAGTTACCTAAAACCTCCAATCATAGAATCTGAACCGTTTAGCGAAGATTCTTCACAGCAAAACGAGCTAAAACTTATATCCTGAGAATGTTATATATTTGGTGTTTATATATATATATATATATGCACATGCCTTTGTTATAATAATATAATTATATATATATATATATATATATATATATATACATATATATATATATATAGGTGCTGGACGGCAAACACACCATACACAACATGCAGGCCACGAGGTTGTAGAACCACTGGGCCAAACACGATGACACAACCACCCCCTGAACCACTCCCTTGCCCCGTATACACTCCCAACTCTGATCTCTTTGAGGTTTCCCTCACTATCTCCCTAAAGGAAACCCACGTAGCTCTCCGCGGACCTTCTAAAGCACTAGGCTTGGACGGGATTTGTCTTTCGTCCCTCCGTAAACTCCCGTTAGAAGTAGTCTGTTGTATTCTTAACATACTATTAATTAGCGATATTGCCTCAGCCCATGAAACTGCTCGCTTAGCGTTCATCCCTAAAATTAACAATGCCACATCCCCAAGCGATTTGCGACCCCTATCTATTAGTTCATACTTACAACGAACGCTTAACAAAATTCTCTCTAGACGCCTCCAGAACTCTATTAAGCTTCTCCCAATCCAGCGAGCGTTTCTCCCCTATAATGGTACCTTCGAGAATCTTGCGGTTCTGGATGGTATCCTTAACGATGCCAAGTCTGCAGGACGTGAGCTCAGACTCGCCTCAATCGACCTCCGTAAGGCGTTCGACATGGTGAGTCATGACTCCGTCCTGTGGTCACTCCGGACTCGCGGATACCCGGAGGTATTCATTAACTATATCGAACGCTTGTACCTCTCATCTAAAACTCTCATAGAATTTGGACAAGAATGTCGCACATTTCGGCCAACTAGGGGTGTTAGACAGGGAGATCCTCTGTCCCCCCTCTTATTTAATCTAGTTCTCGACGACATTCTTTCAAAATTAGACAAAACTAATATCGGGTACCAACTTACTGATGACTTCCGCCTTATGGGCTTAGCCTTTGCGGATGATCTCATCCTCCTAGCCTCCACGAAATCCACTCTCCAACGTCTCCTTAATATTGCGGACCCACTTTTGAAATCCCGAGGCCTTGAAATTAATACTAATAAAAGCTTTACTATCTCCCACCTATTTAATAGGAAGGAAGGTAAAGGTTTTATCAATCCCGTACCAGAATTTAACGTTGGAGATCGGCAATTGCCAGCTAAAGGTATGAGCGATCGATGGAGATATCTTGGAGTCGACTTTGACAGCAATGGCAGAGTTGACTCCACCAGGGATATACTCCTTAATTTACTCAACAGACTCACGATAGCTCCCCTTAAACCCCACCAAAGACTCATATTTTTGAAAGACTTTCTCATTCCCCGTCTCCTATATAAACTGGTCTCCGGTCCCAGACCATCTTACGCACTCCTTAGTGACCTAGATAAAGAGATCAGAAAGGTTGTTAAGTCGAAATGGCTTAAGCTCGAAAACTCGGTGCCGAACGCCTACCTGTACGCGCACACAGCACACGGCGGTCTGGACATCCCCTGCCTCCAAACATTCATTCCCAGACTCCGCCTCTCCCGCCTGACAGCACTACAACACTCCACGCACCTTGGGGTCCAATGGATGCTAACCACCGAGCACTTTAAAAAAGATCTTGCGAAAACAAGACTTCTTTGCGAGCGCTTGGGAACCTCCATTGAGACCGCTACACAAGAGACCGACTACTGGTCTCAACAACTACACAACACGTTCGATGGGGCACATTTTAAAAAAGCACACGAAACGCCCTTTGTACACTACTGGATAAAGGGTATGCCCTACCTATCTGGTAAGGAGTATTTAAACCTACTAAAGCTCAGGATCAACGCACTACCAACGCGTGCCAGATTGGCCAGGGGACGCCCGGGCTACAACAAACGTTGTAGGCACGGGTGTCATGCGCCTGAGACGTTGGCTCATGTCGCTCAGATGTGCGATACAACACACAAACAAACCATAAAGAGACATGACGACGTCTGTGATCGCGTGGCGCGTCTTCTCCGCGAAAGGGGTCATGAGGTGGTTCGTGAGCGAGTATTCCGTCGACCGGGCGCACCGGGTCTAAAGCCCGACCTCGTAATAACAACACCTACCGAGGTCTGGGTTTTAGATGCCGAGGTTTGCGGCCCGAACCGGGACCTGGCAAAAGCACGGCAAGACAAGATCGCCAAATATGACGTCGAGTTCCTAAGAGCGGCGCTCCCCGACCCGCAAAAACCTCGCAGATTCGGATCCATCACTATCTCTATGAGTGGTGTATGGGACTCCGAATCTGCGAGGACGCTCTTGGGGCTCGGCGTCACGAAGAGGAATCTTATGGATCTCACCGTTTTAACTTTGCAAGGAACCTTGAGGATATACCGCTCGCACCGGGTCCATAAGAGCGGGGGCTACCATCAAGCAAGGACACGGACAACTGACTCTTAACTTCACGTGACACCTTTTTACCACAATTTTTATTAAGGCGAGCACTGCCAAGTGTGCAAACGTATTGTAAATGATTAATAAATCATCACAATATTTCTATATATATATATATATATATTATATATATTTATATGCGTTGATATATATATATATATATATATATATATATATATATATATATATATACAAGGAATGATTGTACATCTATTAATAATGGGACATTATTGTTTCATAATAGCGCACCTCATCAATCGAATAGGCTGTATTGACTTTGATTTGTGTGTCTCTGGTGAGACTTCAGCAAACAGGGTTTTTTCATGTCAACAAGCAATCAAGCAAGTCCGCGTGTCTGAGATTGCGTATAAGAGTTAAGTTTTCTTTTTTTTTCTATGGAAGTTAAGAGACAACTAACTCCGGCGCACCCGTTTGAAACATCTAGCTTGTACCTCCTTAACTAGTTCTTGTATTATTATTTATTCAGTCGTCAGATGTTCCCAGACAGAGGAGCAAGCAGCACGTGAGCTTGCCAAGACGAAATGCGCCTTGAAGCTCAACAGACAACTCAATATAGACTACTACTACTACAACAACTACAACGCATATTGAATCCTAGAGTGTCTTCATAAGGTCACATAGCATCATCGTTAAGTGGTGCGCGCGTTTAGTCTCTGCCCTTGTAGTCCCGCGCAGCTCATAACTAGTAACTAGGATTGCTAGATTGCTTACTAGACGCCAATGCACGCACCGCCGCCCGCACTAACTTACATACATGTCGTCTGTCGAATTACAGCTTGTGGCTTGAGTACGACGTCACGGATCGTTGGCGGCGAGGCTGTTCAGCGGGAAAGCTGGAGTTGGACTGTAAGTGGCGCCGATCAAACCGAGAACACCGATCGCGGCAAGCCGACACCGTGCAAACGCAGACGAAGGCGAAGACGCTGAACGAAACAAAGTCCTCAGCAGCATATTGCTGCTATTACAGCTTCTGCTGCTGCTGCTGCTGTTGTTGCCGTTGTTGTTTTGTGCTTACAGCAACAACAACAACAACAACAGCAAGCACACAAATTCAAAAAGAACAAAACCAAATAAACTAAACTAAAACTGCTCGGGCATTCTACTCTACTCTACCACAACGTCGACAACTATAGGTGCCTCACGGTCGTGTCGTACCGGCTATAACCAACGCCAGACGCTCGTTAGATCACATCATCAGCCCCCCCCCCCCCCCCCCCCCCCCCGTTCTAGCTTCACAATCACGGCGCGACCGATTATCAATCACACTGTACCACAAACCATTGTGCACTTGATGCTGGCGCCGCCATCCAAGCACCAACAAGGGGTTGCCTGCCGTCCCACTTCAGTCTTTCTTGCTTGTTCATATCGCTTGCTGGTGGCCACAGCGAGTCACTTGATCGTCGACGCTCCAACTAACCCTCGCTTCATTCAACCCAGACACTTCTGGACTGCTGCATGGGGTGCTGTGCGATGATGCTGCTGCTGCGGCTGCTACTACTGCTATTACATCTGCGCATTAGACAAGATAGTCGCCGAAACACGACAATTAACGGCATTCGGCGTCCGATTGACGACCCCCGGCCGATATCTGCGCAAAAGGTAAAGCTCCCCCCCACCCTTCGGCTTAAGCCTAAATTGAAACTTAAGACTAACAGGTCCAACTATTGTGTGCATGGTCGGCGTATGTGGGACACCGTCTCTATTTTCCTCTCGTGGTAAACGCTCGAACAGTATAATTCTATCTTAATACGCTTGACAAAGAAAGCCGAATTTAGATGAGTCACTACAAACACACCAGCATAGACTTCTTTGCACTGCTTGCATCGCAGATGTATGTTGTCGTCCTCTTCAAATTCTATCGACATACCTACCACCTTGCATCTCATGTCCTATGGTCACATGAACAATACCGTTGAAAGGCAACATTTTTTGTGATTCTATATATATATATATATATATATATATATATATATATATATGACGCCCCCAAATTAGATGTGATGAGTTTGCCCATTTGCGACTAGTGTCGCTAACCAGGAAAACGACAAAAGCTCGAAACATCAAAAATAAAAGTACGAGATGCCCTTTAATGGGGACTATTACCCAGCTTGAAACTGATCACTTCCGCTTTATTTGCCTCGGACTTTCCGCCAACTTATCGTCTCGAACTTACTTGCGCACTACACGTAAAAATCTTCATCCACAGCCCAATCGTTCACTATTCACATACTAATCGAAACGACGACCCGGCGTTGTCAGCAAATTGTGCTTTTCCTCTTCGCGCTTCTACAACACGTGTTGTGTTAACTCTACTATAAGACTAACATTTTTCATTTCTCTGTTCTCTCTTCTATCTAACATCCATACGCATAGCATGACCTAGCAGTACATCAGTACGGATTACGCCAGTAATAAAAGCCCTCTAACACTACAGTAACAGGCGTCGTGGTTGTTATAGTAATAGTAGTAGTAGTAGTAGTAGTCAACAAGGTATAAAAGAACTAGTAAAGTAAACTAAGTCCTGGCAAAAGTGGTTGTAGTGAACAAAATATGCAGACAGTCATAGATTTAGGAGACCAGAGATGTCCACGATGTTCGTGATTATGATTCATGTGCGGCCGGGTAATAGGGTTGCATGGCTACTACGACTCATAATGTTAGTACTGCACTAAACTAACTGCATTGAGTGACTACTATCAGTTAGTTATAGTTTGACACGTCGTATTCTCTCTCTCTCTCTGTCTTGCTATCTTATCCTTAACTGATAGGTGGCCCTGATGCGGCCGGCACCTGGCGGTTTGGAAAACTTCTGCGGTGGGACCCTCATCACCGACCAGCACGTGGTCACGGCAGCACACTGCGTTGAGAAGTGAGTCGTTTGGTTCAATGCGGCCCCCTTTATATCTTTTGGAAAAGCAGCTTCTTGAATGCCGATACGAACATAGGTATTTGCTCATGAACATTCATGGGTACAGCCCCGATAACGGCAGACTCTATGTACTGGCTCACGGTTTCTAGCGGCACCTTCTGTGCGTGGCAAATGGCATTTATGTTTATACCCTTTTATACCATATGGGCAACCCTGGAGAATCAGTACGACTTAAGACACTACTACAAATGATGTACATTTCGGGCCTGGACGACTGGGTGGACGATGGGTTAGTGGGTTTATGAGTTCCCCACTACCGCATTATGCCCGAGTCTTTCTAATTTTTCGTCTTAAATCACTTCCTAGTCACGAAGTGTACGACGAAGATACGCCGCTTTAGTTGGGTCAACTACTGTTCCATAAAGCTATAGGCAAGTCCCGAAGACACTCTGCAACATCGGATTATGGCTGCTTAGACGTCCTTCAAATAGAAAGGACTGCCCTGATGGAAGGTACCAAGGATTCGAACGCCCCTACGTTCGAATGTCGCCCTTGGAAAACTATAAGCCTTGTTATTTAGCTCCATTTATCTTCACGCCAAAGAGCATGTCACCACAGGCACTAATTATTGACAGTAAATATATGTATAATATAATATATATATATATATATATATATATATATATATATATATATATATATATAAGTAATTATTTAAATAATCTATATATATATATATGCGTAGTGCTTGCATCGTATGCGTCTATCGCGGTGCGACCAGGATGAATCGACGAAACCTGACTGTTCGGGTTGGATACCTAAATTTGACCGAGGCCGATCCATCGAATGATTTGCCGGTGGCAGACGTTCGCACTCACCCGGATTATGATTCACCACTAATCCGCGCAGATATCGCCGTGATTCGACTGCAACAGCCAGTGGAGTTTGGCATCCGGATAGCACCCTGCTGTCTACCCGACGGCTCGGATCACGCCGGACAGAACGGTTAGAGCAAAAGCACAACCATACACGACGCCCGAAAGGCATAATTGTAACGCACCAGATCAATACGTAACCTGATGATCTCACTAGCTGAGTTGATGACTTCTATTTGCGGTCAAATTGCAAATTGCGAACGCAAAAACCAAACTGTCAAATAGCTTGTCTGTCTTTAGAAAGCAACAGTAAATCAGTACTTACTCCCTAGTATGTCCCTAAATATGAAAGATGCCAAGCGGCGGAATACCTGTTATGTCACCGTCATAAATATATTCAATGCACGTTCAGACATATTTGCCAATCGTAAGGAATATTTTGTTGGCCAGCACAACAACAGCTTTTACTACTTCTGTCGTTGTTATTATTGCTGATGATGACGCCTTTAGTAGTTTTGCTGTTGACTTATACGGACTAGACACTCCCATTCCGCGTTTTGTTGACACCACCACCGGTTTCAAATCCCTTTCTGTTCTCGGTTTGCCTCTTGTAGCCGTGGCGGTGGGCTGGGGAGCTACATCATTTGGCGGTCCTCAAAGCGACCTGCTACGCCAGGTGACGTTGCCGATATGGACTAATGAACAGTGTCAGCAAAAAATCCACATCAAGCTTCACGAGACGATGCTCTGCGCAGGCCGCATGGATGCGGGCGGACATGATTCTTGCCAGGTAATCAAAAGACAGTCAGAGCCGTTATCAGATCGACACGCAACGCAAGCCACTCGAATCAAAAACATTTTCTAAAGCCGTCGTTTTTTTAATTAGCCGTTGTTTGACGCAAGCGAAAAAATACCATTAGCGTTATATGCCAAAGCTGCGCAGGAACAGACCAGCGCAGGCAGCAAACGTTAACCGGGCAGTTCAGTACTCTGAATCAGTTCGCTCCATGTTCAGGACTGCTTGGCGCGTAGAGAAGCATGCAGCGTGTCTTCTGTCGAAGAGACCTATCTTGGCATTGCTGTTAGCTACTATTAGTAATTAATAATAGCCACGATTAATATGAATAAATATTGCGCTGTTACACTACGGGTAATTATTCCTTATGGACACGAGCACTGCGGACGACTTCGACATTCCTCTATTTCGTTGTTCAGTTGAACTTTGTTTTGCTTTCTATATAGTGTATATTGAATGAATGAATGAATTAATTAATTTGTTGTTTGTTGACCAGTATTTGATTTATACAGTGTTTATATTGTGTATGCTACATTTAACAACAGTGCTGGTGCTGCCCCCTGCCCGTGTTGTATGTAGGGTGATTCCGGAGGTCCGCTTATGGTGCAAAACCGAGACAGTCGCTGGTCGCTCGAGGGTGTCATCTCGTTCGGGTTCAAATGCGCTCAGAACGGCGTACCGGGAGTCTATACGCGCGTGAGCATGTTCACCGACTGGATTGTCGAGAACGCGGTCTGAATTCGGCTTCGAACGCGGTCTCATCAATTCTGCTTCGGCCGCTCTCACACAGGCGCCTCACACGCCTCGTGATCTCCACACGAAACGGCTGGCTCACTCACGGCCGACCCTCACGGTCCTCACATCTTCACAGCAGCTTCACATCGCCGACGTCTGGACACGTTCGTATTCATAGCCATCTCGATGGATGCGGCTTTCGTTCAACGCCGACCGTTTCATCCATCGCCAGTATGAGCAGTTAGTTACATTCATCTCACCCGTCTCCGGATAAACCGGACAAACCATTAGATATAGAACAGGCAGGGATTTTCCGAATCGTATTATGACGTGCGCACGTGTACATATTCACATTTGTAGAGTCTGGGAATCGCACGTATACTCGTGTATCTATATGTTTATACACACATAACATGCAAACATATACGTATGTATGTATGCACATAACCTACAAACATATATGTATGTATGTACATAGCATACAAACATATATGCATGTATCTACATAACATACAAACACGTAATATCACAAGCATGTATGTATGTATGCAAATAACATACAAGCATAAATATATTAATGCACATAACACTCAAACATGTATGTATTTACATGCGCGTGGTTGTACGTGTATACGTGTTTGTATAAGAACATATGAGCAGATCATAAGCAGATGATCGAAGAGTCTCCGCCCATCGAACAGTTTTCTCGTTCAGCGCTGTACTATAAATCTCGCAACAGTGGCTGATTGTGTAGCCTTCAGACTCGCTCTCCACTCCCACCCCCCATTTACCGCTTCAATTCGCGCCGCTATATTAAACCACCTTGAGTTTACTTTGACTGCTTCTAGATCATCCTGTGTCCCCTACGGGCTTAGTATCGCCGTGAATTGCACCGAGCGCCAGACATGTTGAATATCTAAGGTCTATTAACCAACAGTCCTTGTGGCAGCATGGCTGCAGGCTCTCAGGGGTATCTGGGTTATCATTAATTATTCTCAATGAGCATCGCTACAAGAAAATTCGATCAACAACGGGGATTCAATCGGCAACATCCTGCTTGATTACAATCATAACTAGCGCAGTAGTTTCGCCCCCCCCCCCCCCCCTAGCAACCACTACCTTACTTCAACGACTTACTACACCAACAGGTGGAACAGAGCCACGGAGAACGATCAACTGGAAAAGACTATAGTAACTGATTCAGTGTCAACAATGGCATACCTTGTGCAAAGAATGCGACGCTCGCGTTTATAGCAGCCGAAATGTAAATAAATGATCGTGTTGTATTGTTGAACTATTGTACGAAGTTTGTTTGTTTACACTCTTCGGTTTTTTTCGTCGTTACTTACTGCTTGTCCGGATGGAATAAATTCTATCCTCTTATTCGTTTTTTCAACTACCTAGAACCTAACCTAGAATTTAAGCGCTACAATTCACTATCATTATTAAGCATAGCACACATGATGCTGAATTTGTTTATATATATATACATATATATATATATATATATATATATATATAAACAAATTCAGCGTTTAAAAACATATCCCTGCACAAAATGATATATATATATATATCATTTTGTGCAGGGATATGTTTTTAACGCTCAATAAGTAGTTTATTCATGAATTGTGACGCCTAAGTTATAGGGTGCAAAAACACATGAGGAGATAATATCACAATCACAGATTCTCTAACCCAGGATTTGCCCAATTCAACAATATATCCCGAACACTGCATCGATGTGTCTTCCCCACCGCTTCTCTATCACGTCGTCTAGCCACAACATCTGTATCATCACCATCGCTGCCACGATGCGCGCCTCAATCAACCAATCAGCAAAGAGGACCGGTGGAACATTCGAGTCTCTAGAGTAAATAAATAGACCGAGCGAAGGCGGGTCCAGTGCCATCGTCTTTGCGATTGTGCTACGTGCAAGACGTATTCCTGTGTATGTATTGTCCTCTCTGTTGAAATCGTTATTGTTACTGTATCGTGATGGCCCGGTACACAGAGGCCGAGAAAGTTGACATCTCTCACATCTACGTTGAGGCACGGTATAACGCATGCCAAGCGCAACGGCTATACCAGATGCGCTTTCCAAATAGACACTTACCAAGTACTCCCACGTTTGTGAACATAGATCGTCACGTACGTGAAACTGGATTGTACCATGGCCGTCACTACGACGCTGGTAGACCGAGGACGGTGAGAGCACCAGCTATGGAATAACGCATCCTTCAAGCAGTAGCCGATCGTCCTTTTGTAAGTACGAGGGATGTGGCCCGAAACGTTGGTGCGAGTCACAGTACCGTCTACAGTGTGCTAAGAGCCGAACGACTACACTCGTACCGACGGCCGCAAGTTCAAGCTTTGCGAAATCCAGACTACAAACAACGGGTTGACTACTGAAGCTGGTTTCTGCGGCAAGTAGAAGCCAATGCGGAGTTCCCTGCCCTTGTGCTTTTCACCGATGAAGCTCGCTTTACACATAGCGGTGTGTTTAATAGGCACAACACCCATGATTGGGCAAGCGATAACCCGCATATGACTCGCCAGCGTGGACGCCAGAGTCGTTTCTCCGTGAATGTGTGGGCTGGCATGGTGAACAACTACCTCATAGGCCCACACATACTTCCTAACAGGTTGGATGGAGAAGCATACCATACATTCCTGAGTGAAACATTACCAGGACTGTTGGAAGGCGTTCCAGAAGGTATTCGCGAGAGAATGTGGTTCCAGCGCGACGGAACTCCACCGCACTCCGTCACTGCGGTAGGCGATTACCTCAACGAGACCTTCGAGAATCGGTGAATTGGCCGGGGCGGGCCGTTTGCTTGGCCACCGCGATCGCCTGATTTTCTTCTTTGAGGCCAGCTATAGAGTTTAGTCTACAAGACTCCCGTCGAATCATGTGAAGAGCTGGTCGCCAGAATAAACCTCGCTGCTGATGCCGTTCGAGCAACGCCTGGCATATTTCAAAAAGTCCAACTAAATATTTGCAGGCGCTACCAAATGTGTATAGTGGCTCGCGGAGACACGTTCGAGCAGTTACTGTAAGATAATAAATAGTGGTGTGTTTCTATAGAGCCATGACGAGTGGTTTATTTGAGCAGGTATTTTATGCATGCACCCATTCTTGACATGTTCGCCGAAAAATCATATTTAATCTGCAACCACAGCTCACATTTACCTAGACTTGGTACCAAAGTGATTAAATGCGCATTTGCCGGAGTGGTCCTAGAGTAATCATTTTGAGGTATTTAACGTGAGAGCGAATAAATAACTTAATTTCTTGCGAATTCTCGTTGGGTTTTGACACAATTCGAGGCTCAGTAAAACTGTACGATCGGTGTCATACAGTCACTATAGAGTACATATTAGTGGATTTGCCAGTTTATTTTGCTAAATCGGGTATCAAAGGCAAACGATCGGTATATATATATATATATATATATATATATATATATATATATATATATATATATATATATATATATATATATATTACTGTTTTGAAGTCACGCAAACGTTGGAATCACAGCACTAAGATCATATTTTAGGCTTTGACACAATGCGAGTCTTACCAACATTGTATACTCGGTGTCACACAGTCACTATAGAGTATAGATTTGGTAAATCGGTTGTCAACGACAAACGGTCGTTCTTTGTACATTATTGAAGCCGTACATATACCTCGATGAGAGTGAATAACTTATCATACACAGGCTAAAGAACGTGTCTTCTGAAGACTTCGAACGCACAGTTAACGCTAGTAGGTTCGTATATCTTTAACTACAAGGGCATTTAAATACCGTTGAGAAATAAATCATTAGTGTTGAATGCTTCAGGCGTGTTTGAGCATTATTCTATACAAAAAAAAACATGAAACGTCTAAAGGAAAAAGATAAAATCAGGTTTAAGACCAGACAAGCTATCGTGTCTCCAACGTCCGATTTACTCGACATGAGTAGAGACCTACAATGAAGCACCAAATTCCGGACTATCTTTCATATGAATCACGTAATGCTTGAACACTTCCCTCACTACTACTCTGAAATAAAGCACCTGAATATTAAAGCTCTAACAAACCTGAGTTTATATATATATATATATATATATATATATATATATATATATATATATATATATATATATATATATATATATACTCACACAAGGTTTCTCGACATATGAAGCAAATTACAATCTATACTCGAGTCAATAAATATATAAATGCATACAAATGAAAAATGTATATCATTGAAATTCAACAAAAGACAAACATATATATTTTTGTGATTTATTACAAAGTACCCAGCATACTGTGTCGAATGTAATCGGTGTCATCGAAACGCCCAATGTTTAAATTTGAAACATATTAGGTTAATGCAAGAGTTCTTGTCGTTTTTGTCCGAAGAGAAAACACAAATTTGCAAGGAAGTGCGGGATTTATTTAGCAAATAATCTTCGGCAGGTTGATTGAGTCGTCCCCCAAGTTGGTGCAGATGCTTCGACATGCTTCAGCAGCGTTGGAATCCTTTCCGACCTCGTATTGCAAAACACTCCGAATTTGAGCTTTAAAATTCACCATTTCTGCGCGTTTCAAAAAGCTACTAAACTTTTGGCGCCAAAATGAAACATACCGACTGTTGTAGCAGTAATGGCCGCTCTATCATAAACATATCGTCGCACTCATGATGATGTTGCCCAGAGGACGCTGCAAGCCCCCGAAATGAGTGGATGCGGGAACTGTTGCATCAAACTCGTACATTCCCCAAAAAACAGGTCTATACATTAAGAAGTACATTCAATATAAATAACATTGACTAATCTACACTCAATTTCACGTTGTCGCCTTATCTAACAAAAGAGAGCAACGAATCATCTTTCAGCATGAGAGTAACCTGACTGCCACAGCAGCGACATGAGTAAATTGGCTAAAGTTTGCACATATTTTTATTTATGCTTGTTACTCAGTGCGATACTTCCCGTCAGAAGCCTAATGCTACCTTGCAGATAGCTTTCTCCCTCGAACAGTAGATCTTTTTGGTCTAGGTCTTAGAAAAACAGATGGCAAGAAAACAAGCAAATTATGACCTGCAGAGTCGTTTACCCGTCCATTGGCAATTTATATGGCCATACATTTTCTGTTAATTACAAATAAATCTCTTCTACTCTCAGTGGATGGCAACGGCAGGTATAGAAGAAAATCGTGACATATCTGTCTATGCGATGGGCAGTTATAGTAAGGCGAATAAAGATAACGTATTAAATGCAGAGTGGTAGCTCGTGATAAACTCTGAGGAGGCTAGACAAGCCACTTCTACGGGATACGGAGCTTTTCACTTGTTGAGATATTCTAGCAAACTCCACTTTCCTCTTGTTTGGTCTTACACCCGTTTGCACAATGTATTTGAATTCGATAATAAGTACCTGTTAAGGATCTAGAATTCGGGCGATTCGAGTTTATATATATATATATATATATATATATTTCTTTTTTTTAAATATATATATATATATATATATATATATATATATATATATATATATATAACTTTGTTATGTCAGCACTTTGGAGTGAAAAATTGTCTCCACGCGAACGTGTAGTCGTAGGTTCTCTTTACTTACGATTAGCTCAATACATATTTTATATATATATATATATATATATATATATATTTGGCTTAATTAGATAAACTAAAGGAGAAGAGAAGGCAAACAGGTTGAAAGGTCGGCATATATCCGCAACCAGATGCATTTGCCCGCCAAAAACGATTTCCCACACAGTGCACCGAGCGGGGCCGTGTCCCGTATGTGCAGTCGAACAGCCATCATCTCTTTGCCGGTTCGAGCGATCGAATGGTCTGAATGATATACATTTGCCTCACTAAAAAGCAATTCTTCTTCTTTGTTCAGTGGACTGTTTTTATACACTTACAATTATTTGCTATTTTGTTACTACTATTACACATGCAGGCAACACTTGTTTCTCAATTGTACGACCATTCTATCTATATTATTTATGATCATATCACTAGGTTTTATTGCCAGCAGAGTTCCTAGCTAGACTATTTGTGTAACTGTGAGCACCGTAAGTCATCCCTGGAGAACCTGCGACAGTCGCTCGCGACTTGATCGCGAATGAATTGCGTTATATTACAAACTTGCGATCGGCGTACACATCTGAAGCGGAGAGCCTTGATGTTTTCGGCGATAAACAAATATATTAATATGTAAACATAGATGATCACATCGATTGTATGATAAGCACTGTGGTTCGGTGTGGATTGGTATGTAGATATGTAGGTATTCTTGAGATCTTCCATTGGAGTAACAGATATATGCGGTGCACGAATGTGTAAGTCATAATTGCAAGATCGACTCGGCGAGCGAATCTCAAGGGGCAGTCGCACTAGTAGTTAGCTAACGTAGTACTAGTAGTAATAGCAGAAGTAGTTAGCGAACGTAGTAGTAGTAGTTATAGCAGAAATAGTTAGCTTAAGTAGTAGTCGTAGCAAAGCAGTACAATCGCTTTGGTAGTCATCGAGCTACCAGCCGGCGTATAGTCCTGCATAGCTTGCCTAAACGCACTTCCCACTCCTATATAAAAAAAAAACAGTAGCAGTAATAGTTAGCTAACAGCGAAGTAAAACGAAAGTAGTTCCGATGAAAATAGCTGTAATATATATTCAATAAAAAATAAGTCGTATATTTATATATATATATATATTCAATAATAAAAAACTAGTTGGTTAAAGTAATAGTAGTAGCAATAGCCAATAGTAGTTAGCAATACAATAACAGTAGTCGCTGCTTGCTGACCCCCGGGGGGGGTGCATATGGTGGTGGTGATCGTGGGGTGGTAGTATTGAAGCGACGCGACGCCATGGTCATTGTGGGCACCTGCCGAACGCTGTGTCCGGCGGCGGAGGCGCGCGAACGCGCCAAGAATCGCCAACTGCACGCCGTCTTCGAGAAGGAGGTCGCGATTAAACGGTACAGGCGGCCAGCTGCCGGCGGCCGCGCCGAGGCGTCCGACACCGTCCGACCGCCCGAGGTTCTCCAGCGCGTCATGGAGCGGCTGATGGGTGTCGTGTTGAGGCAGGCCGACTTCACGACGTGCTACCCGTTCATCTGGGACCGGCTGTGGGCCGTGCGTCAGGACCTCACGCTTCAGCAGTGCACCTGCGCCACGACGCGCTCCATACTCGCGCAGTGCGTGCGGTTCTACGTGGCTGCGGGGGTTCTGTGCCGCAGCCGCAGCAGCAGCAGCCGCCTGCAGAAGTCAACGTCGGGCGGCGGCGACCCCGGCCCTGTCCCGCTGAGCGTGTTCGACCCCGACGTCAATGCGCAGCACCTCAACGACACCATCGGCCGATTGCTGCACCTGTACGAAGATCGGGCGATTGTCGATGACGCCGACCGAGCCGAAGTCGAGTCTCTGTACCTGCTGTTGAACGCCGACTCGTTCGCGGCCGTCGACCGCGCAATGAAGCTGCATCCGGCGCTCAAGCGTCGGATGGGCGAGGCGCCATTCGCCGTGGCCACAGCGTTCCTGCACGGCAACATGTATCGGGTCTTGCGGGTGGCGGCGGGGGAGGCGACGCGCCAGCTTGGCGGCAGGCCGCTTCAGTGGAGCGCGCTGGCGCCGAAGCTCGCCAGCGTCCGCACACGCTATCTGCGTACGCTGAACTTTGCCTACGGCATTCGCGCGTCCAGCTTCCCTCTGGACGTGCTCGCGCGATGGCTCGACATGACCGAGGACGCCTGTGAGCAGCTGCTAGATGCGTGCCAAATACCCGTCTGTATCACTGCAGCAACAACAATAACAACAGCAGCAGCTGCAACACCACCAGCAGCAATAACAACAACAGGAGCGGAAGAAGCGACAGCAACAGTAACAACAACAGAAACAGCAACAACAGTAACCACGACGAGAACAACAGCAGCAACAACAACGTCGATCCCTCCACCTACCGCCCCTGCTGACGCCCACGCCGCCAGGAAACCGCCACACGCGAAGCGAAAAAGCGTCGCCTTTCTGAAGACTAGACGTTACATTGACGATGTCAACCCAAACCAGCTGCCTTTCTATTTTGACGCGGATCGCGTGGCAGAACTGCGCACTCGAGTCGGTGCATTGGTCTTAGGCAAAAACAATCAATAGCCACGAGTGGCAGACAGGCGAGACAAAACAGTGAGATAGTTGTTAATCAATCTTGAGACCTACAATGACTGGGTCATCAATAGAAAGGCAAAATGAGTCAATAAAGAGGGCTTATTGGCCTGTTGCTCGAATGCTTACTGTGCTGACGAAAACGCTATAATTTGTCGTAGTTTCGCCTGATATGTGGAAACGCGTTTGCTCCTGGTCAACAGTAGACTTCTAGATGTCGAAGGTCAACTATTATTTTCATATGAACGCAACATTCATCACACGATGATTCTTTCTCTTCTTTTCTGTTGGTGGTGCACTGGCTTATCGTGCATGTCGCATACCCGGTGCTGTATTTCCTTGCTACAGATACTTAGTATATCTAGTAGCGCGGCTGTATTCTCAGCTATAACATAAGCCATATTATTTGCGGTACGGGGTAGCGACGCACCCGGCGCATCTCCGGCGCACTAACCTGTTTGGCTATTCAATCTGCTAACTCAGCTCAAAACCTAGCCTGCCCGTAAAAATCCGCGTCCCACATTGTATCAATGCACTGCAAACACGGAAGCAAGGCGCAACAAAGGACCGTATGAAATAGCATTATTGATTTCCACAAAATACGATTTGTTTTCAACATAGAAGGACAAAATTGGCCAATCTAAGTTGGCCAAAAGGACATGTTTTAGATATTTGATTTATTATGGCCGGTATATTGGCAGGTCTATAGGCTTTCATGCAAAGTGCCGTCACCACATTTAGAACATTGGATTGGCGATGCTGCTTTAATGCTGTCAGGAATTCGCCCGTTTGCTATGGTATCGGTTGACGCTAAACGAGACAAGTTCCACCGGGGGGCGTCGGAGAAATCCTGTAGAGTGCTGCAGTGCATCCGGTTCTAGGGCGACGGACAGATATCGTTTTAGATCGTGGTGAATTTTACTAAGAACAATTGACTTTCTATAGTCAAATTGGCACATGCGACACTTAAATGGCACACATAGCTTTCGTTGCTGCCGATGGTAATACTACATCAAAACGAAGTACGTATGTTCAACACATCTCTTTATATATATATATATATATATATCGCCTTCCCGTGGACGTCCAGCGACGAAACGCCATCGCGATACTGTGCAAGGCGTTGACATAAGCAACTAATGTTGTGTGGTTAGTGTACAGAAAAATTGTGGAGCAAGCGCGGATAATTTCACCACCACCTTGAACAACAAGCATTTTATTTTAATGTACAAAAATACATGTTGTGTCTGTGTGTGTGGTTGTTGAGTCTTGGTGGCTGTCCTCTCCATATTGGCGCCAAATGGCGCCCATTTCGGCGACCGGCCCACGCGAGCTGTACCAGCAGCGTATTAGCATCGTCTGCAGATAGTGCGGGCGTCCAGAGAAGACCGTCACCATGACAACAAGGCCAACAACATAGGTTTTCTAGCGTTGTACTGTCACTTTGCTGGAGCAACGACACTAACAAACAAAACAACAGGAGAAGGACAATCTAGACTATCGTCCTTGAGGAGAGCCGAAAAAGAAGACACTCCGAATGCATTTTTTTAACGAATTTGAGAATACTAGCCAGGCTATTATGACCCATGCACAATACCATACGTTCCACATAATAAGATACATATAATTAAGCATCACACATCCATCTGGTCGTCGCTGGCATATCAATGAGCCAGCCTAGCCAGGCCATCTTTCTATTCTCATCTAAAGTAGAACGGAGCTACGCCGAACAGGAGTGGTGACGTGGCCTATAACACCGCTCGCCGCGCTGAGGGGAGAAGCGGAGAGGACGGTGCAGAGGTAATTGGCCAGTAATATACCATGAGTTCTCAAGGAAATATTTTTAGCTGTTGAGACTCAATACAAACATTGAGTATGTGAACGTATCAATCACGTTCTGAGTATGTGTCGGACTGGGGGTTATCCATAAGAACACTAGCGCACTAGCGCTGGTAATGGGTCAAACAGTTGGAATTACAGATGCATCAAAAGAATTCGGTTCTGGCGCCCACCTTAATAGCTAGATTTTTGAAACATGCTTGCTTACGTCTAGCGGCGAGGTGCACTTTCTTTGAGCTACTCTCGTTGAGTGACTGGTTAACTTTGATAAACTGTCTTTTTACGGCTGATCTCGCCGTGGGAGAAGTGAAGTCTCAGTGTGAAGATCTTCGCTTCCGAATACGGAATGCGTATGTAATGGAGTCAGAGTACCTCGAAGGTTCGATGGCCGCCCTCATGGTCTACCAGTAATCAACTCATCGGTTCTGGCAGTAACCGGTCCTCTAGCTATAGCAATGAGCCAGCAATGAGCTCGTCCAGCACTCATGGCAATGGCAACTGCTAGCCGCTTGTCGAAAAATAGGCGCTTACAGCTTGGTTAATATATTTTCTGACGCTAGCGCCGCGGCACGCAAGGCTTTTTTTTTTTTTTCTGGGAGGTTTCGGGAATGCATGATGCACATGCGCCACTAGCAGCCTGCGTGACTAGTGTGAGACTCGCAAACCCACTAAACCCGGATTCCTCCTCACCCCCCCAGGCTCGGTATTACTTTGGCATTACATCGAAGCGGCACGCAAGGCTGAAGACCAACAATTATGCCCAGCTCGCCAACGAGTTCAATTTCGTGCCACTAGTGTTTGAAACACTCAGGGGACCCGGTCCTGAGACATGATCGCTTCTTCAGAAGATTGGCAAACGAATCGAACTGGCGACAGGGTATAAAGAGCACTTGACTTTCTATTTCAGCGGCTATCTCTGGCGGTTCAGCGCAGTCATGTATTCTGTGGTATACATGTCAAGCAAATAATATATATATATATATGACGAAAAACTAGTAAAAACTAAGTAACGCTGGTATGAATCCTCCAAATATCTCTAATAAGTCTCTGCAATCGATCCTGAACTTCACGACGTCGAGCGTAGACGACTGTCTTAGGGCTGTCACAGTCCATAGTTTTGTTTGCCGGTAGATCGGAAAAATCGTCGCTACGTAAATTTTAACTCATACCATACGCGGAGTTCAGGTGCCGTGTATTCTTGGGAAATCTAGCGGTGCCTGGCGTCCTCTTTAAGTTTATCTATATAATCATAAACTCTTTAGACGAAAACTCCTAGAGTAGCTTTTCTACGTATATTGTGTAACAATTCCGATGTAACATATATGCGTATATGCTGCATTGTACACGTATATATGTAATTTATGTACATATATTGTTATTTATGCTTGTAGGTGTATTATATATATAAGTTTTAACAGCCTGCATGCTTGCCTTAGACAGTGTTGCAATTACTTTTTGTCTATGATGTTCTCAAAACCTCTCCTCTTATTATGTCCAAACCTCTCGCGGTTATTTATATTTCTAATCGCAATTAAATGTATTCACTAGTCCTTTCCGTCTCGCACCTTGAGACAGATTTGAAAATAACAACGCTAATCAAAAGTAGTTTTTGAGACTACAGTGCTGATAAACAAAAGGAGATTTCCTAATAATACTTCAGTAACCACCACGCTGCTCGATAGTCAATGATCGCCAACGGTCAAACTTTGACAATAAACCCGTTAAAGTAAACCAATGTAAACCCGTTAAAGTAAACCAATGTAAACCCGTTAAAGTAAACCAATGTAAACCCGTTAAAGTAAACCAATGTAAACCCGTTAAAGTAAACCAATGTAAACCCGTTAAAGTAAACCAATGTAGTCGTGACGTAAATAGTCGCCAGTTCGGAATGTATAACCAATCTTTTTGCCTGGAGGATCCGGCGATGACGACGTCTTTGTGCAGAAGGTGTGCCTGACTACATCAGTTATATATAAGTGCACTCTAGAACAGTGTTTGTTAGTCACACATAATTGTCAATACAATTTAGTTGCTGATGTAGTATATATATATATACATATATACGCGTGTATAATCTGTCTTAATTGCCAGAACGACGCCGTTTTCCACTCTGCCCTTTATAGTTTTCTCTTTGGTTCTTGTTTGTACTTCTTCGTCTTCTTATTCCGCTTCCATTCCTCTTTCCGTACAGTCGAACCCGGGGCGGCGCGCTTCGACTCGGGCTGAAGCGAAGCCGAAAGTTCGCTTTGGCGCGGGCTTGGATTACTGTATCTGCTGCTGTCGCTGCTGCTGCTGCCGCGTACGCGAACCCCATGGACCGATGCGTTCCCGGGGTACCGGGATGCGAGCGCCAAATCCCCACGATTTTTCGAGGATCCCAGCGACGGACCGATCTCAGCGAGAAGCAGCGCCACCCGTCGAAGCAGAGGCGGAGGTGGCGGAGATGGCGGCGGCTGCGGCGGCGGCGGCAAAACCAGCGGAACCACGAACGCTAATGCCGCTGCCAATTGCCCGCCAAAAGCGGTCAGCGCCATCCGCCGCCGCCGGCGGCGCTGCGACCGCTAAATCAGCGGCGGCCGAACAGCGGCGCTACGCAAAGCCCAGCGCAAACGGCGATGGCGGCAAATTCAAATCTAGCGCCGCCACGGCCGCCGCCGCCGCTGCTGCCTCTGCCTCGGCCGTTGTTACTGCAGGCGTGCACACGGGAAGAGGTCGATCGATATACTACTACTACTAATACTACTGCTACCACAACGAAAGACGCGCAAGCCAATTATATACACATATATATATATATATATATATATATATATATATATATATATATATATATATATATATATATATTTGGATACGAGGCGTCATCTTAAACTGACTGAACAGATCTAATAATGCCAGCGTCGAGTAGGAAGACGCTGATATCCCCACCTGCTCGTTTCTCTTACAAGAAATGTCCGACTGTTTGCGTCTCTTTTGTTCGATTTCGTTCGTTTAGACTGCACCACCTGAGCAACGCAGTGGTCGTCGGAAATTAGCAGGGGAGCATGATCGGTCGTTCTCTGTGACAACACAACAACGTCACAATAATGTCGATCTTGGTGACAAAATCGACATTGTTGTGTCCACGGCCACCATCTTTCTTTCGGCCGGGAACTAAGGAGATGTCGGGATCGAGCTACTGCGGAATTAATCCGTTATAGGAATATGCTCCCAATTAGAGGAACGAAACAAGTTGGAATAGAAGTAGCTCTCTATCTCTCTCTAGACCTTATCAACCATCTCTGTCTTACTGGTGATCTTCTTTTTTACTGGTTTCTTACTGTATGATCCTAATGCTAGATGCGAATCATAACCACAAATGCCATCAACAATCGCAGGTCTAACTGCTGCTGTCGATGTTTGTACATTTGACGACTCGGTTCAGTAGTAAGTGGGGTGGGACTACTAGCAGAATAGTGTTCTCATTCTTCGTTTTCCTGTCTGGTGAGGTAGCACTGGTGTAAGTGTTAGCGCTGTATTTGCTTTTTTGTTGTTGTCTTTGGTGAGGATGGTGACTAACGATTGAATTGTCACAATGGTGGAAATTTGACTTAGCAGGGAGCGTACTAGAATACTTACATAATTACGGCGATATACTGTCTTGTTCTCTTTTTTCAACTAACAAGTTCAACAACAAGCAATAACAACAACATTAATAAATAATATTAATAACGGTAATTTTGGTAACTTGTCTTTTACCTTCGTCGTGTATATATATATATATATATATATAAGCGTCAAGGGAAGGATGCGCCACGTCGTGGGTACTGCAGTAGTAGCACACTCAAGATGCGTACGCCGTATAGATATTTATTTGATCCAAATGAAGATTGATTATGATAATATTATATTAGAAACTATAATAATAAAAATAAAACTGAGAACGCTTGCACAGGTGCATGTCATACAGTGCACGATCATAGATAGATTTTGGCGCGCGTTTAACTTCTAGCATTGCCTATACATTTTCATCGTTGTTTCATTCACGCTCGCCGGCGTGACCGAACGCCACTACGACAGCCTAATCTGGCAGCGTTCCACTTCCATCTCCGGCCGGCGTCGGCGGATTAACGGTTACTGTTGTTACTGCCGTCGCGTAAGGCCCTCGGTTCGCAAGTGAGAAGCATCAATATGCAGAATAGTACAGTCCCATCATTGACATTCGCGCCGACTGTAATTTAGTAACATCAACAACAACGACAACGACAAGAACAACAGTAGCCATGACAAGAGCGACAACAACTCTATGACAGAGCCAGCCAGTGCTACAACAACAACAACAATGCAGTTATAACAGCTCAAAAAACAACGCAATAACAGTTCAAAGAACAACAACAACAACAGCAACAACAACAAAAAAACTTTGCAATCACCGCAACAAATGAAGCAGAGGTACATGTCTTCAGTGGCCGTCTCCAGCAGCAGTAGCCAGAGATGGACAGGACAGAGACAGACATCGTCTCGAAACAGCCAAACGCTTGGGAAGGAGGCAGGGACACACGGTAGACGGATGGATTTCAAATCATTAAGACCGACGAACTATCGTCTTGCGCCCGAAGCAACTTGGAGCGAATTAGGCGGGGAACCACGAAGCACCCAGCGGACGCACGCACTGTCTTAGTACAGCAGTGACGCGTTCATGTGCGGTAACGTCACGATTGGGCACGATTATGGGGTCTGAACACATTTTCGTATCTCGAAAGAACTTAGCAGCAATGGCTAGCTAGACGAAAGAGCTGTATGAAGCTCACTACTGATGACTTCGGTACTTCATTCGGCCGTACAACAAATTTCGTGCTAACGGGTGATGTACCAACTCCTGCACTCGACGAGAGCTTATGTACAACGACAACTCGGCCCACACTTATGCGTGATGAATGATAGTATTCAGAACCATACGTATTCCTTGGCTTTACCCACCTCCTGTGAAACTCGCAAGCAAGACTACAAATTGACATTTCTTCGTAGAAAAAAAAAAAAAAAAATATATATATATATATATATATATATATATATATACACATAGTTCTGGTGCCATAATTGGTTATCGCAAAATTCTAGTAGCAAATAAAGCACAAACTTACACGTTACGTCGCCTGGCTAACCGAAATAAAACTCACTAATAATGAACTAACTATTAATTAAGACACTCATTTCGAGAAACGACGCATAACTATCGGTGTCGGTAGCGGTAGTTCTAAGTGGTAGTTCCGTACTCATTGTGCGAAATGATCGCGACAGTTTTAACGGCGAAAAAACACGGTCTTTAGTTTACTACCTACTAACTAGTTCGGTCAGTAATCGAAGCTGAGAGATACGTTATCAAAGCTCCGGCAACAACTGTGGCTATCGCAGTAGCAGCAGCAATAGCAGCTACAGTTGCACCAATGACAGTCGGTATTCATCATTTGGAAAACAAATCAACATAAGCTAGAACAATTACACTTATATGCGACGACGAACACACAAGTGTGAACTCATCATACTTTGTGTAATACCTCCATCTCTTTTGACTGGTCGCAAGAACGGTCTAAACTATTTACTACTACGACTTCTACTGCAAGCACAACGTTCTACGATGTTCTATTATCAACAACAACAACAACAATAACAATAGTAACAACAAGAGCAACAGCAGATTACTAGTTAGCAAATGTTGCGGCACAATTAGCAACGACGCAAACTTGGACGAAATTTCATCCAAGTAGTGACAATCGTCGGTCGTTTTGGATGTGCTCGTCGGTATGATGATGATTTCAATATATTTGCACAGTTACTTTTGGAATTATTTCGTATTCGACACAAGGTGGCAAGCGTAGACACGACAATGCAGCCAATTAATTAATTAATTAATTAACCAATGCAATACAAGACAATAAATAGTTAGCGCATCTATCAAGAAAAACTAAGCCAGTCGCCAACAAGCCAGCCAGCTACGCAGGCTAGCCTGCATCGGCATCCCTCGTACGGCCAAGCGCGCCTCGCTGGCGGCTCGGCGCCTCGCAGCAGCTCGGTTCGGCTCGGCGCCAGCTTCGATGCGCCCAAACTGCATAGCCGGCTTACGTCGCCGTTCCGTAACCGATCTCGACGCAACGCGGCTCGCTGGAAAGCCTGGCCGATGCACAATCCGACGGTGCAAAACTCGACCCGATTCGGTGGCGTAATGCGGCCGAAAATCGCCTCTGAGCCCTGCCGCACTCAACACGGCGGCCAGCCGCGCCGCCGGATGTCGGGTGTGGGACGCTCTAGAAATGGGCGATTTTCGGCGTGACGCCGACGGCCTACGGCCGGCGGACAACTGTCCACGGCTAGCCAAAGACCTGCTTTCGACGATTCCGGCGCGACATTGGCCGATTGTCGCGTCGCAACGCTTCGATCGGTCGATAGACGCCGATTCGCTTTCGGCCGCACGAGCTTCATCGGCGTGTTTTGGCGTGCGGCGGCCGAACGCTGAGCGTCAGCGTGACGAAACTTGCACGCACGCCTAGCGCAACTCTCGGCCGATCGGTGGCAACGCGTCGCAACTCGATACGGCCACGGCGATGGCCGGCATTTTCGCTCAAACGAGACCCACAAGCACAAACCAAGCGGAGCAAACGGCGCCGCTGAGCCGCTCCTGCCCGACATGGCGGGTCGCAGCACGCCGCGGTGCCTCCTCGGCCAATATCTCTCGCCCGTTCGGCGGTGGTGGTTCATTCGCTCTGCTGAGCTCGCCTCGAACGGATCGCAGCCGCACAGCCGCTACAGAGACGACGACGACGATCACTTTAAGCACACCAACAAGCCGTCGTAGCTGTTTGCTGTTGCCGCCGTTGTTGTTGTCTGTTTGTTGAAAGACAGTCGAGTTAGCACCAATCATCATCATCATGACTGAGGACGCTGCTGCACCCGCTCCCGCTGTGGCCACGCCGGAGAAGAAGGCCACCCCGAAGAAGTTCAAGAAGGTGGCCGGCGAACGCAAGCCGAAAGGCGAGAAGAAGCCTGCCGCCCACCCGAAGTACAACGAGATGGTTCAGGAGGCCATCCTGGCGCTGAAGGAGCGCTCGGGCTCGTCGCGACAGGCCATCCAGAAGTACATCGTGGGCAACTTCGACGTCGGCAAGGACGAGAAGTCGATCTCGACCCACCTGCGGCTGGCGCTGAAGCGCGGCGTCGCGTCCGGCTCGCTCAAGCAGATGAA
Organism: Dermanyssus gallinae; assembly: GCA_003439945.1. Taxonomy (NCBI): domain Eukaryota; kingdom Metazoa; phylum Arthropoda; class Arachnida; order Mesostigmata; family Dermanyssidae; genus Dermanyssus; species Dermanyssus gallinae. The sequence continues at coordinate 65,185 of QVRM01001446.1, forward strand.
GGGTAGCGGCGCGTCGGGTTCGTTCCGCGTCACGCCGTCGGCCAAGGCCGCCGGTGAGAAGAAGGCCAAGAAGGTCGCCGCCGGCCCGGGCGAGAAGAAGGCCAAGACGCCGAAGAAGGCCGCCGCTGCGGGCGTCAAGAAGCCCGCCGTCAAGAAGGCTGCCGCGGCCGCCAAGCCCAAGACGCCGAAGAAGGCTGCCGCGGCTGCCAAGCCCAAGACGCCGAAGAAGGCTGCCGGCGCCGCCAAGCCCAAGAAGCCGACGGCAGCGGCCGCCGCCAAGCCCAAGAAGGCGACGACGCCGAAGAAGCCCAAGGCAGCCGCCGCGCCCAAGGCCAAGAAGCCTGCCGCGCCCAAGGCTAAGAAGCCTGCAGCGCCCAAGAAGGCCGCTGCCCCCAAGAAGGCGTAAACAGCTAAGGACATCGTTGGCCGTCTCGTCATCTAACAGCCCCTCATCATCATCATCATCATGATTATGATTACCATCATCAGGAACGCGACCCGAACTCCCACTTCCCACTACGACTACGATTACCGACGCTGCAACATCCTGTTGATCTCATCACTCATCACCCCCATCTCATTCTCATTACCATCATCATCATCATCACCACCACCACCATCATCATCTCCATACTGCTGCCTGACGCTGACTGTTTCATCGTCTGCATTTGCTGTTCATCGTCATCTTCGCCGCCTTCATCATCATCATCATCATCATCATCGTCATAAGCAAGCGAATTCGCATCACATCTCATCATTTCAGCTCGCGGACATCATCCTGACGGAGGTGACGGACGACCTGGACAACGAACGATGACGACGGGACGATCAAAAAGTTCCAGTATCTCGTTGCTGGAACTTTGCCGTTGACCGATACCATCAAAGGTTTTTGGTGGTGATGCTGCTGCTGCTGCTTCTGGTGTTTAGAAGCTCGCTAGTGAGCTCAGCTGCCACAAAGTTCTGGCTCCTGGTTCTACTACGGGCACTTGTGTATATTTCCGCGCCAGCCTCGTACGAATGGCCTGTCGAATGGTAACGACTCCGGGCATTCGAGGCTGCGCCACCACCACCAGCATCACCATCATCTTCGTCGTCGTCATCATCATCATCATCGTCGTCCATCATGTGACCACCATCAAGAATCATCATCGATTTTGTGAAGCTCACACACACAGCAAACATTGTTGCTTTCCACCACAACGGAAACAGCAACTGTAACAGCAGCAGCGGGAACATCTTCTTCTTTCATCGCTTCTTCTTCTTCTTCTAGGTGACGTCGCCTCTTTTGCTCTCATCACACCCTCTCCCCCATCTTCATTAAACATCAACATTTCTCACACACCGACCGACAGCCAGATAGAGAGACACACACACACACATACCTTAACTGTTTGTAAACATTTGTAAACATCGCCTCTGTCAAACGTTGAACTCGAGTCACTGTAAATAACATAGTACGTACGTAATGTATATAATGAAAAAAAAAGCTTCACAAGAAAAAATGTATGTGCCACTAGCGGGTTTAATAAAAAAAGAGTAAAAGTCATCCAACAACAACCTTTCGGCCTGTTTGTTTGTTTGTTGATCTGCACGGTTGCTGCAGCTAGGTACAGATATAGATCTGTAGATAACTAGATAGCTGTGTGTGCTGGTAGGGCCGAGTGCTATGTTAGATAAATTTAGAGAAAAGTGAATTCGTGTTTTTGCGGATTTGCTTGTTGATAAGATCGCAGGCTTGGATTGGTTAGATAGACGTGGATTCTTGTTCGGATTGGTTGAGATATTGTAGGAATGTGGGAGGTGTGTGGCGGGGATTTGGCGGGAACGCTGCGCATCGCGAGGCCGCATTTGGCGCCATTTTCGAGAGGGATGTTTAGAAGCGTCGGCTTCTAGTGATATTGGTTCAGCTAGCACTCGATAGCGGGTTTGTGCTCCCTAGGACGTTAAGCGTGCCTATATAGAGATCGTGAGATAATGGCATTGTGGGAAGATCAAATAATAGCAGTATCAGTAAGTAACTACAACATGAACATAACGCGGCTTGATATATATATATCAAGCCCTCATATTTATATATATATATATATATATATATATATATATATATATATATATATATATATTAACCAGAGCCTGCAAATCGTGAAAACGGTCGCTTCAAAAAATCTTGTTGTCCCGGGATCGGACCTCGTAGAAGCGGAGTCGCCGGCCACATCGCTCGCTCCGTTGTCGACGTATTTCTCTCTTTTTCGACCTCTGAGAATTATAAACGCGGCTGTTCAAGATTTTTTTGTTGCGTTGGGTCTTTCTATTCGTACACGCAATTGAAGCATCGGATAGGATTGAGAACCTATTGCCGAAGAAATTCCGCCACGCCAAATTCCCGGAGCCTGGAGGGGGAGAGGGTATGGGACGGTGGGTTTAGTGAGTTCGTTCGTGATGGCTCCCATACTGGATGCTGAGAGCTGCCAGCAACGCTGATTGACGCATTTTTGAAGCCTCCAATAAACAAGAAAGAAAAAGCATCAATTGAGAACCGTGGTGGTGAGCACGAGACGGCTTTTTTTGTGTTTAGTCGAGCTATGAACTACCGAACGTGTCGTCGCCAGCATTGCGAGATAAGAAAGACCGATGCGATATATCGTCAATGAAACGAACACTTGGTTATATAGTTGCATAGATAGGCGACCGTCGTTTGAGCTTCAAACGGTCCCACGGACCGGCGCGTTTCCGCCCCCAGAAGAGCTTCTTTTTTTCGCTCCGCGTTCCGGGCGCTATTTTAAGACACTCAACCTCCGTGCATTTGAGCTGCTCGGTCAACAATTGTCTACTTGTATGTATTTGTGTCTTGCGAGCAGCGGGCGGTTGGGGACATTAGCGATCCAGCGTTCCCAGTCCTGCAGTGAGGACGCAGTTTCTCATGTTTTGTTTTCATGTTGATAATGTCGCCGCTGCTGCTGCTGATAATGATAATGCTAACTGTGTTAATTTAGCAGCAGAGCGGCCGGAAGCTCTCTCTATCCGTCACAGATGTGACCGTTTCGAGCGGCGATATTTTTGCGGTAGGTAAGACTCGTCTAACGTAATTTAGTTATTTCTCATATTCATCATCCTTAGTGCCATTGTTTATTATTTGTTACAGTTTTATTTGCTTATATGCAAGAGGCAACAATTGTATCCTTATGAACGTGTACACCAGATAAATCAAGTGGAAACGTCACATATCCTCCAGGTTCGGGGCGGGTCCAGTCTAGCAGAGTTCTACGCACAGAGGCGGCGTTACCCCATTGTTTATTATTATTATTATACTGCGCGTTCCTCCGACAGAGAGTGTCATTAGAATTACAGAGAGGGCAACGCCAAGATGATGTTGAGTGGCCACCAGCACTCAAGCAACAAGAATAATATAAGCAATATTGTATATGTTATATAACTAATATATTAATAATTGTGATACATGTACGTATTGATCAAATAATCCCTTGTTCAAGAAAAAAATATTATTATTTTATTATTGCTGCCGCTGTGGTTATTGTTGTGGCTCACGAAAAGGACGGCTTCTAATGGTCCTTAAGGTTTAATCCAGCGACAGTACCTGATTACCAACATTACGAGCGACTCATAGCGGTGGCAGCCTTCAGGAGGCCCTTGTAGGCTGCCAATCAAGCCTGGTTAACCTGTTGACCCGAGAAGAAAATGGATCGTGCTGGCAGCTAGGTAGCGTGAAAATCAGCCATCGAACACTCGAGTGTTGTGGACATGGTGTTGTTGTTGCCGCTGCTGCTGGTGTTTTTGTTGTTGTTGTTGTTGTTGTTGTTGTCGCCGTTATTGTTGACACAAAACCCGCAGTTGTTACTGTTAGTATGATTATTGTTGTTGTTGTTGTTGTTGCCGTCGTTTGCTTCGTGGCGTGTGTAGCTTAATCAGCAGAGTCAGGCTGTCAGGAGATCTGTGTTGCCAGTGTTGTGTGGCCTTGCGTTGGACTACCTTGTCTTCGATGTCTGGTCTGCCCTTCAACGATATACTATCGTATCGTTGTTACTCAGGTGGTGTTGTTGCTGTTGTTGTTCGAACGCCGCTGTATTTTTCTGTTGGCCCGTGGTCCGCCTGTTCCTTTAGTAATAGTAGTAGTAGAGGTAGCTGCCTATCGTACTTTTCAAGCAAGGTTTTTTCGCCCTCTCCGCCTTAGCCTAGGTGAGTGAGAGAAGAATCCATCGTTGCGTGCCAGTTCTCGACGGACGGACGGGCGACGATGTTGTTGTTGTTGTTGTTGTTATTGTTGTGGTTGTCGATGTTGTTGTTGTTACTTTCGTCGTGTATTCGCATACGTGCTTGCATATGCTTGTATGCATGTGAGTGGTGTATGCTTGTGTGTGCATGCATGCATGCATGCGTTCGTTTCTCGTGCGCTGGCCGTGAGCTGTGCGTGTTCCGCCGGCCGTGCTGCTTGCGCGAATGTGCCTCTCTTTCTTGGTCCTGGTCGTGGTCGTGGTCCCGGGCCCCTGGTCCCTGTCCCGAGCCGTGGCCTCGTCGTGGTCGCTCGGCTCGAACACCGGGCCGCTGGCCTACGGCGTTGGCAGCGGTAAACTCTCTCCGGCGGGCCCGCCCGCCCGTCCGCCCGCCCAGCGAGAAAGCCCGTCGCCGGTTCCTGCTCGCACAGGTCCTGCTGCGTCGATACGTTTACAACCACCACCACCACCAGGGACCACCGCCATTGCTGTTGTTGCAGCTGCTGGTAAAGGGCCCGGCTAGCTCAGTCGGTAGAGCATGAGACTCTTAATCTCAGGGTCGTGGGTCTTCGATGTAATGCCAGAAGTAATACCGAGCCTGGGGGGGATGGGGAGGAATCCGGGTTTAGTGGGTTTGCGAGTCTCACACTAGTCACGCAGGCTGCTAGTGGCGCATGTGCATCATGCATTACCGAAACCTCCCAGAACAAAAAAAAAAAAGCTGCTGGTAAAGGAGCTTATGGTGCTGCTCCTGCTGCTGCTACGCGACTCGACTGACGGGCAGGCTGCCTTTCGTCAGGTCATTCTCAAAGCACGAACACATTGAGAGCGAGGGAATGAATGCTGGCTCTCGCACCAGCCGCTGCCGCCGCCGCCACCCTACGACAGCGCTAGCAGCAACAACAACAACAGCAATAGCAGCCCTGTCGCTGCCGCCAACTATTATGGGTGGGACCCACCCTAGTTTCTGCTGTTACCACCATCATGTGGAAGCTATTATTATTATTATTATTATTATTATTATTATTAATATGATCATTATTATCATTATTATTATTATTATTTTTAGTATACTACTACTACGACGACTCTGCCCGACGTTGCCGTGGGCTTGTCGTGGCCCGCTCTGTGCTGGCAACCGCTTATTTGCCCTTCCTCATTCTCTCATCGCACGCCAGGCAAAGATAGGCACAGATATATGGAAAGAGGGGGTGCGGGAGACTGTACTGGGGGGGGGGGGGGGGGGGGGTTCTAGTACTATTCTACGAGCGCTACTACGGGAGAGAGAGAGAGTCTGGTGGCCAAGCGAGAGGCAGTAGCAGTACGTTGAGACGACGCCCATTCAGAACCAGCTGAGTCTGTGGCTCTTGGCCTATCTGTGCTAGGCCGTGGCCCAGCACGAAGCCCCTCACAAAACAACTCACCCATCGACCCAGACTGACTGACAGAGTAAAACAGAGAGAATAGACAAACAGACGACAGATAGCCCTAACCCGTCGTCGACTAGTTTATTCGACGATACTCGAGAATTAAACAAACACCTTTTTTAAGGAGGTCGTTATTAACTCTAGACTATCCTCCGTCCCCTACAAGCTTGGAACTTGACCTGAGGTATATCTTCAATGCACCGAGGGTCGGACATGCTTAAGATATCCAGGGTGTCCCCCAACTTGTGTCCTTACGGTAGCAGCATGGCCGCTGACTCTCAGCAGCGGTATGGTTCATCATCTAATCTCAATGAGCATCGCTCAAAGAAAATTTGGTCAACTAACAGGGATCGAACCACAGACGAGACCCCGGTAGACGACAACCATGACTACCCGCACAGTTCGACGCTACTCTAGCGAACAGAAACACTATCTCGACGATGGAAAACCGTCCATGCCAACAACAACAATAACAACAAATCACGACAACAAATGACACGCGTACTGCTTGCTACAGATACTTAGCTATTCGTACGGTGAACTATATTTTGCACTGCTACAATTTGCTAGTTTTAATACATCGTTCATTGAATGGCTTTTACTTCTACAACTTACTACCGTTAAAACCATGATCACTCTAAATCCTATTGGCACAACTTCAGCACGACACCGGTACACCCAGCAAAATGTAATTCCTTTACTACTGTTGTTGTTGTTGCTGTTGTTGTTGTTGTGTTGTTGTTGTTGTTGTTGTTGTTGGTGTTGTTGTTGTTAGAGGTGGTGGCGTTATTGTTGCTATGCCATTTCTGCTCGAAAGAACTTCCACACGGTTTCAAGCCAACAACAATTGTATTTGTCATAGGTTGGTTGGTTTGAAACCGACTTGCAATAATAAATTTGCTGCCGGTCGCAGTGTTAACAAACTACACAGCTCGCCGCTGCCGCTGCTGTTGTTGCTGTTGGTGGCGGTGTGTGCGTGCGCGATGCACGATGTACGTCGACCCCGACTTTTTGTACAGACTCCCAGATATAGAAACGAAGCTGGAGGAGCACCCCACACACGACAGACAGACAGATAGACAGGCAGACTCACGGACCGACCAATGGAATAATAATAGACCGACTAATTTAAGCGAACGTTTGTCTACAAGAGAGATAGTGAAGTGACGATTCAATGAGAAAAGTCGCGCGGCCCAACATATAAGCCGGTTAAGGATGGAACAAAAATAGAACGACCACGTGCACATCTTATATAATATATATATAGATATAGCGTGCGAGAAAGAGAGCGGGAGAAAAACAGAGAGATGGAACAAAAGCTGAGAAGAAGGTTCGTGGAAG